>JAUMHD010029817.1:0-26367 GCA_032359135.1 Ulvella scutata | reverse complement strand
CCCCCCCCCCCCCCCCCCCCCCCCCCCCCCCCCCCCCCCCCCCCCCCCCCCCCCCCCCCCCCCCCCCCCCCGCGCACATGGCCGCGTTCCATATCAGCTGATCCGGTGGGCATAGTGGGGGGTAGATCGGCGCGGTCGATGGGCAGGATGGGGGCCCCCCCGTCAGTGTTGCTCAGGCGCGAGTCCTCCTCCGCCACTGCGAACAGGAGGTTGCGCTCCGTGAAGAACCCTGGCTTGCAGCAGCCCGTCATCACCGTGTCAAAGTACTGCACCTTGTCTCTCTCTGTTAGTGAGCTGTGCGCGAGGACCGTGCTTTCTATTTCGTGTGGCCGATTCATGCATGTTGCGTGGCATGCATACGCGTACGACGCAGAATGTTAGCTGACACCTGTAATTAGCTGAGAAGACCTGAAAAAATGCGCAGGCGTTCTTTCCCCCCCCTTCTGTGCCATAGCGGACAATGCGGGGTGGTGTGGCTGACGGCAAGAGGTGGCTACAGGCGCGGCAACCGGCGCACATGTGCGGAGGCTGCGATGCAGGTGCGGCAGCATGTGGCAGCCAACAGAAAGGCTGGGGGGCTTCAGCAACGTGTGCGGGAGAGAGAGAAGTGGGGGGGGGGGGGGGTGCACGTGCAGTGTAGAGGCTAGCCCTTCGGTTGGGGGTCAGGGACGTCTTGTTCTCTATTTTCATACCAGCGCAGATGGTGGCGTGAAGAAGCTAATGTTGCAGCTGCGCACTGCACCGGTCTTCGCTACGGCACTTTCACCTCTGTACCGGCCAACGCGCAACCCGTAGCGATTCACATAAACCATTGCGCGATGATCTAGCCCAGTTCAGGGACTGTGCGGGCCACCGGTTGCTGGTGCTTGGTGGCTGATGTATCGCGGCAGAGGTGCAGAGGCAGAGAGAAGCGCATGCTGGTACGCACCTGTAGCCACTCGGTGGATTTATCAGCCCCGACGCGGCCATCCACCACAAAGTTCATGACCACGTTTGTGTAGTCCCACAGGGAGTTGGTGGCGAGGAAGACCTTCTTGCCCGCGGTGCGGTACATGTCCAGAAGTGGCTTCAGGTGTCTATCCTGCAGCACATGCCGTAGATGCGCCCCAGTGGCTCCACTGTGGTATCGTATAGTAGTTTCCACTGTATAATAGTATCCATAATATAGTAGTATCCACTGTACACTTCCACGCCCCCCATTCTTTTGTTGGGGTGGGTGCTCGTCGGCATGTTGCATGCATGTCGGGCTGCTTGGAAGATGGTTGGGGGGGCTGCCTGGGGCGGCGATTGCCGGACGCCATCCCTCTTCAGGTTGCAATGATAAAACAATCATCCCTTGGTCTCGTCGGTATGTTGCATGCCTGCAACGAGAAAAACAACCGACCAATCTCGAGATAGGTCGGTAAAACCAGCGTGAAAGAGCAGGCCCCCAGGCACACCTGGTGGATGTACTTGGCAGGGTTGGCGGCCACAGCCTTCTTGAGGGAGCCGTCCCGGTGGCACAGGTCCACTGCGCCTCTGATCTCCCGATAAATCTCCTTGTAGCCCTTGCTGCGCAGAATGGCGGAGGTGCCGCTGTCCTTGAGCTCCACGATCTGCACTCGCAAGCTTGCTGTGCGCTGCTCCTGCGCCACCTCACTGCTTGCATGGCTCCTTGAATTGGGGCATGACATATGTTGGCTTCTGTGCGAATACCAAAAGCGCCCGACCCAGGAACGATGGTCGTATTCTACTGCTAGGAGCCAGCGATGATGTCACTGGTACAGTAGATTTTTCCACGATCGTAACAATAACAATAACAATGAGCCGGTTTAATGAGATGAATGCGAGGTGTAACGAAATAGCAAAGATTGCGCTGGTTGATTAAGATGCCACCAAAAACATTCACATCAACCATCACGCCGCCTCCTAAGGGAATGTACCTCAGCACTCCGAGCAGTGGTGGAGGAGGGGCTAATGCTGTACAGTGCAGTCACGATAACTCGTACCACGTTAACTTGTACTTGTCCTAACTCGCACAAGAACTGGCTGCACAAAACAGCACGATCAAGGCAATTTGCGATGCCCTAACTCGTACACGTCCTAACCCGACCGATTTTTGGTGCACATGGTGTTGGGATTGACCTCGACTCAGCCGCGGGCCTGTGAGCGTTAAAGTGCTTTTACCACGAGGTCCCGGGTTCAAACCCCGGTCCGGCCAGAGCCACCTCTCGTCTTTTTTTCCAGCTTCTGCGCCGGGTGCGTAAAGGGTCTCTGGTGGTTTCCACTTTAACGAATTGCATGAATTCCGCCACTGTGGCGCTGAGGCCGAAGCTCAAAATGAGTATGGCGTAGTCCCCGACTAATTTATTTATTTATTGGGGTACGTGTTAACGTGACTCTGCCGTACTGGTGCTGTATAGGAGGGCGGACCTGCATGAAGAGGTAGCCCTCAGCGAGGGAGAAGAGGGTGTCGATGGTTGTGAAGTCGTCGGTGTCGAAGGAGTGGCGCTGCGTGCCTTGCGCGTACATCGCCTGCTTCTCCTCCTTTGTCATCTTCTTGAACCCATGGATGGCCAACTTTACATACTTGTGCCTGAAATGCAACGCGCCGCATGTGTTCAGTTGGCAAACTCTGGGGCTGCAGTACTGTTCCCCACGGCACTCCAAAAAATAATATCTTATCGGGGACCACCAGTTCCCCAAGGCACTCCAAAAATGAATAGCGTATCGGGGACCACGCCACACCCAATAAGAGCTTCGGCCTCGACACCCCCGAAGGGGCGGGACAAGGACATGCAAGCACGAGCCACACGCGACCAGGGAGGCAAAGATAGACAACTTTTCATGGTGGCATCAGATGCTCAACCGTTACAAGCTGAAAGGGAAGTAAATGGGCAAGAACCCAAACATGCAGAAGCAAGATGCGGAGGCCCGTGGCTTCAGCAAGGGGGGGCACCCATGGGACAGGCGAAATGCCGTACGGTTTGGCCGAAACGTTTTGTAGAGAATTCGACGAACTTTGGAAGGCCCTGGGGGCCAAAAAACACCAGCACTTCACTGGTATGGCCCAACAGAAACATCGCGAAAGTTGTTTGCAGCATGGCACAGCAGAAACACCGTCATGTAGGCCGTACCTGTCCACCTTCAGCACATTGCCCCTGACTTTGTCTATCGTTAGGCCCCTCATCATGTATTGCCTGAACCAACAGCCGTACATGTTGCGGCATGGTGATGGATGTGCACTATGTGACCATGTGTGAGGCGAGCTATGAAGAGACGGGCACACACCAATCAAATGCCAGAGACTTGAGCTCCTGTGGGTATCCAAAGACATCAGTGAGCTTGGTGACGGTTTGTGTGTATGCTAGGTGCTCAAACGTCTCTGGTTTATACTGGGCCAGTGTGTAGTCCTGCACGGGCGAGAATAACGTGCGCAAGACGTCCTCCAGTGACAGGCGTTGTTGGATCGATAAGCATGAATGCCATCCAGGCGGTTATCACAACATGATGCGCCGTCACACTTCTACGTGCAGTTTTCAGGACGCGCTTCAGCAGATGTGAGGGAGGAAATGCGTGTGAGGGAATCTTTACATTTGTGCATCAAACGAGGCGTGTTGACGCAATCCTAGCGATGTACAGGGATATAGAACCATACGAACTGTTTAGAAGTCCCTGTTGGGCCTACTTGATGGCCAAGGTTGAGCGTGTGGGGGGATGTACACGCGATGAACATAGATGCCCAGGTGCACGCATCCGCGTAATCACGACAGTCACCAAGCGCGAACACACCATGTCGAATCCAATCGCCTCCATCTTGCTTAAATCTATGGTTCTGTTGCAGTATACGCGACGGTCGTCCGGCACTGGGACCAGCTTTTGATTCACAGCGTCCGAATCCATCCATGATGCACAAAGATTGCCATCCCCTGGAGGTGGAATGAGAGCCTGATGTTCATGTGGGTAATTCACACCACTGCTTGTGCTTCTGGAAGCGCAGAGCACTCCTCGTATACTCTTGAAGTAGTGCATGGCTGGGACGACTGTTGAGCTGCAGCGGGCTTGTCTCATCCACATTTGTCTACACCAATATGGGCAAGAGGTCCTCATGAACTAACAGTTTCGAACATGCGAAGGTGCACGCTGTCAGTGATGGATGCCCCTGCTGAGTGGATCAGTCTCAAACATGAGCAAGCGCGCTGCTGGTCAGCATGCACAAGCCATGACAGTGAACATAGTTGAACTATAACCAGCTGTCACAAAAACTGACTCTGCCTGCTACGGTGGCGGGGAATCCAGAGTCAGCGCAAGTTCAAATACACATGCTCAGGTTTCTCAGGACATTGCACCACAGGACAATGGAAAGCATCCAGAGAGTCAAACATTCTGAAATCTGAGCTGCAGGCATGTGCGCCATCACGTTCGTCGAGTCTGAAAGGCTGGAAACCGACTTCGGCTTGCATGATCACTGCGATCACCATTGTTCCACCATACTGCCTTCCCTGTATAAGATTCGTGTGAGAGGCGACCGTAGTTATAATTTGTCCTCTTAGCTGAAAGGTTGTGCCTTGCATCAAAGCAGATCTTGTGTTTGTATCATCAAAACTGTTCATCAAAACTGTTCATAGAACAGCTGTAAACATGTCGTCAGCAGGAATGCCGTACGGGCTTCAAGCCATGCTTAAGGATGGCTATACACACGTATCTGGTATGAGTGAAGCGGTGTTTCGCAATCTTGAGGCGTGCAAGGAGCTGTCAAAGGTCACGAGGTCGTCGATGGGTCCGAACGGTACCGCTGCCCAGCTTGCTTGGCTGTGTTGCAATTGACGCCTCCACAAGGAAACTTTAATGTTTATCGTGGCAATTCGCAGGTATGAACAAGATTGTCATTAATCATTTGGACAAGACATTCGTCACGAGTGATGCCACAGTCATGGTCAATGAGCTTGAAGTGGAGCACCCAGCAGCCAAGCTGGTGGTAATGGCAGCCAAAGCTCAGGAGAATGAGATTGGGGACGGCACGAACATGGTATGCTCGCTTGGTTTGCTTGCTGACATTCGCATTCAGCACAAGGAGTCTTTCAGCTCAGGTCCAATGCAGGTGCTCACCCTCGCTGGAGATCTTCTGGACAAAGCACAGGGTCTCTTGAAAGAAGGATTGACGACTACCGAGATTGCCGATGGATACATGAAGGCTGCCTCAAAGGTTTGCAGCCCTTTTTGTGTGGTTTTGTAGTCTGGCACATCACGCCAATTGATCCATGCAGTATTAGAACGATCCATACAACGCATCGTTATATATGTCATAATTATTCCTGAACGGGTGGTTTGATGCCGCGTACAGGCGCTGGAGCTGGTGGATGCAGCAGCCATCCCAGGAAGTGGAAAGCTCAGTATGCATGATCAAGGGCCAGCAGTCTCGAACAGGCTCAAGTGTCCTCTTGCAGCGAAGCAGTTTGGCTTCGAGGACGTGCTAGCACCATTGATCGCGAAAGCCTGTGTTTCTGTGTGCCCTAAGAATCCAGTGAACTTCAATGTGGACAATGTGCGAACGATCAAGATCCCAGGTACTTCCTTACTGCGCCCGTTCCACACTTAACTCTTTGACCAGCTAAAACAGGGTGCAGCTGGCAATTACTGCAACCACTTTGGTGCAGGATCTGTGCTCTCAGCTAGCACAGTTGTGCAAGGCATGGTGATCAGGCGCACTGTGGAGGGAACGATCACCAAGGTATCAAAGTGCAAAGTAGCAGTGTATGCCCAAGGTTTCGATACATCGGGGCCAGAAACGAAGGGCACGGTGCTGATCCACAATGCAGCTGAGCTGGAGACGTACGCCAAGACAGAGGAGACCCGAATGGAAGAGATTGTGAAGGGTGTGGCAGATGCAGGTGTCAGGGTATCATCTACCTCTCAAGGGACATGACTAGACTGTACACCATGTCTGTGTCTGTGTGTTGTCGTATCTACAGCATCTCCTGACTCAAAGCAGTTTTCGCTACCGAACAGCGCACACACGGCATCTATGTGATGGCACCACTGCGCACATATGGCTGCTACCCGTGATACAGCTGTGCCTGCACAACATGAAAGGTGCTTCATGGTGATGTTCCCCACGCACAACAGGAAAGGTGCTGCGTAACACACAGCACACAGTGTAGAGCATTGTGTATGTAGAGTAGCGGTACAACCCATGTTGGCAGTGCAGGCGATCTTCTCAGGGGCAGCAGTGGGAGAGATGGCAATGCACTTCCTCGAGAAGTACGGCATCATGGTGGTCCGTATCCCCTCAAAGTTCGACCTGAGGCGGGTGTGCCGCGCCACAGGAGCGGTGGCGCTGGTGAAGGTTCAAGCACCTGCCGCAGATGAGGTGGGGTACGCGGGGGAGCTCAGCCTCAGCGAGATCGGAGGGTCCAAGTGCATCACCCTGCAACAGGGTGATGACGTCAGCCAAGTGGCGACTGTTGTGCTGCGTGGCGCCACTGATGGGCTTCTGGCGGACGTGGAGCGCGCGGTGCAGATCTGCTGTTTCTGCGCATGTGTTGCCCTGTGTCAGTATCTTACACTGCAGAACTATTGTGTACAGTTATATGCACAGTTATTTGTACAGTTATGTGGTACATTTAGATTGCCAGCGTAAGGTCAAAGAATTATTCTCCAGGCTAGCCGCGTACTATACTGCCTAGTGTTATCTTGTCTACTGTGCCGCAGGGCTGTCCTTCGTGCACCCTTCGGTACATAGTGCGCTAAATTTGTCTTCATGCACATGGCGTGCTGCTCAGCGCAGTGCTTGTGGAGCCTGCAGTAGTCTCTGTGGAGGGTTGCAGTGCAGATCTGGCAGTGATGCATGCAGGTGGATGACGGCGTCAACTGTTTCAAGGCACTGGCGAGGGACTCGCGTGCCGTGGCAGCCGGTGGAGGGCTGGAAATATCAGTGGCGCGTGCGCTGCGTGACTTTGGCACACGCCAAGCAGGCCTGCAGCAGTACTCCATCTGTGCCTTCGCAGATGCCCTTGAAGCCATCCCCAGAACCCTGGCTGAGAACTCAGGCCTAGATGCACAGGTGCCACCTGCCACCTGTTCCTCACCCATGTTAGTGATCATCCCCTGCGTCTGTATGAACTATGGCTCTCGCAAGCCATAGTTCTCATAAATCCTCAGGTCTTTCTGTCACCATGGGTCGTGCAAGGTTTTGTGGTTGTATTCGCTTGCTCAGGGTGGCGCCTTGCTTGCCAGAGATAGCCCCTGGCATGTTGTCGTGTGATGCGCCTCGTTTCTTGTGCTCCATGTGATCCTCTTTCTTGGGCCTTGGCACAGATGCTATGGTGTCTGTAGCTTGATTTTATATCACTCCCTGAAACGCATGGCCTGGTGGGGGCTTCTATGAGTGAACGTTGTCGAGTTTCAAGGCATTCTGTGCATGCAGGTGAGCTTGCGCAAGCTGAATGCTGCGCATGCAGCAGGTGAGCAATTCGCTGGGCTGGATGTGGAAACTGGGGAGGCTAAGGACCTTCAGGAGGATGGCCTCACAGATCTCCTGCTTGCGAAATGGTGGGCGATCAAGCTCACAGGGGATGTCGTGTCTACAGTTCTGCGTGTGGACCAGATCATTATGGCAAAGCCCGCAGGTGGGCCTAAGCCCCCTCAAGCACAAGGCAACTGGGATGAAGAGTAGTGATGAGATGCTCCTTGTGGCCTCACGAAAGTGCTTCTCTGCGATAATGTGAATTCGTTAGCAGGTTTCTGTAACGCGATGGTTGTGAATGTGGAAGTTCTGGTCACCGGACAGCCAGATGGTGCTGAATGAGTTACAAACACAGCCTAGAACAATCTAAGCTGGCAAGCTGTTCACCCAATTTCTACATATAGTCAGACCGTTGTCCGTAATGATGCTCTCTGGATGGAACTGCACTCCTTGAACGTGTGGAAACTCCTTATGGCGAACCCCCATGATTGTGCCATCTTCCAACCAGGCTGTAACCTCCAGACAATCCGGGCAGGTCTCCTTATCTATCACAAGACTGTGATATCTAGCAGCGTCAAAGGGGTCGGGCATATCCTCCAGCAAACCCTCACCTATATGCCTCACGGGAGAACTCATCCCGTGCATCAACCCGGTTGGTGCCCTGATAATATCACCCCCAAATGCTTGTCCAATGCACTGATGACCCATACATACACCAAATATCGGCAACAGCGGCCCGAGCTGGGCACAGACATCTAGAGAGATGCCCGACTCTTCCGGCGCTCCTGGCCCAGGGGACACCAGGATGCCGCGCGGTTGCATATCCTTAAGCTCTTCAACTGTCTTCTCGTCATTCTTAATAACGATGTGCTCGCACTTGAGGTCTCCCAGGTACTGGCTGAGGTTATACGTGAAGGAATCATAGTTGTCGACCACCACAACCGGGCCAAGGGCAGCATGTGCACATGCCCGCCTGCAGCGAGCTCGATGGAACGCAGCAGAACGCTTTGTGCTGCGAGGTTGCGACGACATCTTGCGTAGTGAACTCATGCTGAATTCCTTGCAGCAGTAGATCTGTAGATGCAAACGAACGCAGCCAGCGAATTGAGCAGATACATGGACGCAGAATCAACGAATGCACTCTAGTTTGCGTCTCTAAATCAATAACACTGGTATGATGGACAGTGCGCAGTTTACTTGCTTTTGGTTCGGTTGTGGCGACAGGAAAGAAGATTAGCATGCAGAAGTGCCTTGGTAGGTAGCTCAAACACTTTCGACTTTGTAAAACATGAAGGTGGAGCATGAAAATTTTGTTGGCTCCATGTGTTTCTTAATGACGTCTCAGTTGCACACGAGAAGCATTCGAAGCCTCGGGCGCACACTGATGCACGCAGTGTGCTGCGTGCGCGAAGGTGCAACGACGGGCCTTGGAGGACGACCAGGCCAAGTCTGACAGAACAAAAAAAAATGTTGCTGCTCTTTCAACACCTGCATGTGCACGATCTAGTTTCAACTGAACATCGCCATGGACCTAGCAAGCCATCGAGATACTTTCGACAACCCAGATGCAGCTGGGCCCGTCAACGCACAAGTAAATGCACGTCGAAGCAAAGAGTATAGTCCCATATGTCGTGAAGTTGTGAGATATCGAATACTGGTTCTCTTTCTCTCTTCGCAAGTGCCCGTGCACGATTCATTCGTTTGAATTCTGTGCAGCTCGGGTCCCGTAGAGGACACTGAGCAATATCCAGTGATGTCCTTCTCAAAGGAATTATATTTTTAAAGCTCTACAGGTGTGGGATGAGCTGTGTAGGGCTGGAGTAGGGAAACTAGATGGTGTTGTGCGCGCTTGAAGTTCTGCGGTGTGCGGTTCGGCAGGTCAGTTGCGCCGCTGGTAAGACGCAGAATTATCAAAGTCGGAAATCCAAACACTAATGAAGTTGTTCGTGTTTTGCAGTTCGGGTTCTATATTTCAGCGTGCAGCGTTTCTGAGCTGAATTCAGCCGAGCATGCACTCGTCACTTTCCTGATCGAGGCTCGGGACTGAAACAGGTGACCACTATCTTTCGGTGCATGAATGCAGTGCGCTGGTAGCGTAGTGAATGTGCTGCGAAGTTTGTGGGCTTGTGTGTCCTCACCTAGACCTGTGGGCGAGCGGGATCTAGATCTGATGAGCCAAGTCCTCAAGTCCGAGCTGGATCGCAAACAGTATCGCGTAGTGAAGGTAATCACCCCCACGATACCTTCTGCAGCTGCCAATGTTTCGAAGTTCAGACACCTGTTCGTTAGACGCTAGTTGGTAGCTTTGGTGCATGTGCACCTTGCGTTCAACGCATAATTGGTAGATAACATGTTGCTTGTAGCACTATGCTGATGTTTGACTCCCACTAGCGCCTGTGCAGCTCGATAATGGTGTTGATGTGCTCCTAGTGGAGGACTCTGTTAGGCAACAGCATGGGGCATCGCCTGAGAAGGCGGACAGCACATCTGTAAAGGCAGCATCCAAGAAAAATAGCGAGTGGCTGCCACCAGGACTACAAGATGACGATGACGAGGAATACGATCCCATGTGCGCCTGTGCAGCGCTGCTCAAAGTGGGCTCGTTCACAGACCCTCCCCACCTACAGGTATGTGTCTTCGTTTCGCACACAATGACACAAACGCCCCCACTGCAGGGCTTCTTTTATTCACCAAGCTCGGGGCCAATATGGTATTCGGTGCTGCTCAAGGGCACTACTTCATAGCTCCCGCATTATGGATTGAAAGCATCATCAACTGAAACATTGCCTACCTGGCCAAGCTAGGGCTATAGCAGCTGTAAAATACATCAGCTCAGGCACTGCTTGTCTTGTATTCACCACACACCCACCACACAGAAGCCACACGATCGCATGCACTAGCTGTGGTTGTTCCAATCCTGCAGCCCATTAACAGCACAACGCAAGTACACAGTGTGTGCACGCTGATGTACAGGGCGCTGCACATTTTCTGGAGCACATGCTCTTCATGGGTAACAACAAGTTCAAACGTGAGGGTGACTTTGATGACTTTCTAGACAAGCATGGAGGTGTTTCCAACGGGTTCACAGAGCACCAGTATGTCTGCCTGCACTTTGACGTCGAGGAGGACGCCTTTGGAGCTGCGTTGGAGCGTTTTGCACACCTCTTCATCTCTCCCCGCCTCACAGAGGACGCCTTGCGAAGGGAGGTGCGCACCTGTAGCCACCCCACAATGCCCTGCATAAAAGGTGGCCTTCTGTTGCGCCTGTTGGATTGCATGCAGAGCCAGCCTATGCATCAAAGGCCTATGTTATACGTTTCCTGAATGTATGGCATCATGGATCAGGCCCTCCGTATGTTCTCATTCAGTGGGGGTAGGCTGCGGGCGTTGTAGTGGGCACAGGGGGGTAGGATGGGGGGGGGTGGTGCATGGGGTTCGACACGGCACTGACGCAGCCCTGCTGTGGGGTGGCGGAAGGTGCCACGCGCAGATGGTGAGTGGGGCAGCAGTGCAGTGATGTAACGTTCAAAGTCATCAGCAGGAGCAACAGGGAGGCGCTGGAGGACCAGTTTTAGTTCCATGCTCTCCATGAAAGTGAAAGAGAGTGAGAGATTATCTAATACAGGGGGCCTGTATTCGAGAGCGTGCCCCTGAATGTAAAATGCAGGGGGGCTGCATTTCAGATACAGGTCCCCGGCATCTGAGATACAGGGCCATGCGGGGCGGGGGGGGGGTGGGGGGAGGGGCGTTATTTCCATCCTCCCAATCACAGCTCAAGACAGAGAGAGAGAGACAGAGAGAGAGACAGAGAGAGAGAGAGGTGGATGTGCAGGTGTGTGCAGTGGACAATGAGTTTGTGGGAGTGCTGTCATCTGACGTGGAGAGACTGGACAGGCTGCAAGCGGTGACTGCCCGGCCGGGCCACCCAGCAAGCAACTTTGCCTGGGGCAACAAGACGTCGCTTTGGACAGAGCCCCTCAGGGAAGGTGCGCATGGGCGTCCTGTGTCCACTGGAGAAGTCGTCACAAGCGTCTATTATACGCGTTCTTGCAGGCAGCTTCTGAAAAGCTTCTCAAACAGCATAGCTTGTCAAATAGCAAGGTTATGACAAGCAGCTCAGCTGAACTGTACTTTGTACTGGACTGGAAGCTGTGTATAATAAGAACACGTACAAGCACCAACTGACTGTGCCAATACCAATTGAATATGGCACCACCAGTCAGGCTTCAGGCATGGCGTGCAGGCGTGGATGTCCAGCAGGTGCTCACTGACCACTGCAAGCTGTACTGCGGCTCACAGAACCTGCTGGTGGTGGCAGTGGGCTCGCAGTCGCTGGACAGGCTGGAGAAGATGGTGAAGAAGACCTTTGGGAAGGTTCCGCGCGCGCTGCAGGCCGCCCCTGACTACACCACCATGCCCCTCCCCTTCCAGGGTGCGCTGCTGCATGCTTTTCATGTTCATTCAGTTGATGCTAGTGTGTAGGCCTGTGCCAATGTACGATTATGCAGTTGCCACATCGCATATTTTCATGCACCTAACAAAGGAAAGTTTGTAGGGGAGGTAGTGCCCATCAAATAGTGTCGACGTCCCCCTCAAAAGGATGTATGTACGAAAGTATATGTGTTCTAAACTGCCCTCCATATAATGTCGCATGCCCTCCGTATGTTGGGGCAGGCCTACTAGTGTGGTGTTGTTGCTGTTGCATCTTTCTTGTTCAGGGTGCCATGCTGTGAGGCAGGCCTGCGGCAGATCAGTCCACAGCGACTGCCTGCGGCCGCCACAGCGTCCGGCACCACCAGCCGGCACCGCCAGAACCAAGGGGTCATGCTGTGTTGCAAACTGAAACTCAAACTGAGCCTGAGATGCGCTGCGGCAGTCGTGGTGTGGGAAGGGGGGGGGGGGTGATTTCTTGGCTGGTTTTCTGTGGCTATGAAGCTCTGTGGTTGGTGCATACAGCAAGCATCCGCCCACAGCATGGTGCACAGCATGAGCCACAGCATGGTGCCAGTGCAGGGAGCACGGTGGCGGTGTGCCCAGCGGTCGGCAGCATCGGGCGCTTGGTGGTGACGTGGCAGCTGAGCCGGCATGCCAGCGGCGCCCTGGAGCAGCAGACCACCGCGTACGCGGCCGCGCTGCTGGGCGGGCAGGGCAGAGGCTCGCTGCTGGCGGCGCTGCGGCGGCGAGGGTGGGCCGCCGCGGTAGAGGCTTACTGCGATGGGGACGGCTTCTCTGAGAATGACAGCTACAGCCTCCTCCAGGTGTGCTGCCCGCCCTGCACAGTGCCGCTGTGCCGCTGTCGAGATGCATGATTTTACGTGGGTAGCGGTTGTGGTGCACACTCTAATGAATGAATGTATTATTCAATAACTAGAGTGTTGAGATCAGTGATCACCCGAGTCGTCTAGTTAGATGGAGCAGTCCTGAATACTATTGGGACTATGTCTTAGGTGTCTGCCCTGATAATTAAGCGATACTGGTGATCACTGGTTGAGATGATTGACTGTTGAGATTCTTGAGTGTCAGCATCACCATGCTGTTGTTTGTTGTGTGCCAACCTGAGGGAGCTACTTGGATCCAAGCACCTCACTCAGGTTGGCACACAACATCACGGTGAGGCTGACACTCTGCATGCTGCAATTGGAGAGGCTGCAGTGCACGCCCATGCACGCGGACGAGCATACAGCAACTTTCCAAGTGTAGCGCAGCGAGCGAGGTCTTAACGTTGATGTGTTTTGTTGTTGCATTGACATGAGAGGGGATGCCGGTAGGGGCTGCGGGGGCGTCTTTTCTTCCAAGGGCCGCATGCCTGATGCTGTTGAACAGCAGCTGCCAAGCAAGAGAGCGGCAGGGCCAGGCATGATGCATATGCATGAGCGGGAAGCATCGCGCGTGCTGCAGGTGGTCATCGGGCTCACTCCTGAAGGTCTGCACGCATGCTTCGACACGACTGCAGAGGGCGCCGCAGTTGTGCCCCTGAAGCCACTGGAGCTGCTGTTCCAGAATATTGCCGCGCTGCAGCAGCAGGGCCCGCCGCGGCATGTCTGGGAGGATCTCCGCACTGCGGCGGCCATGACCTTCAGGTGCGGTGGCCGCCCGCGCGCAGCAACTTGCCACAGTCGCCGCTCAACTCCATGCAACTCCATGGAACAGTGAATGTTAGATGGCATGCGTCTGTCTGCTCACTTGCGTATTATTAATTAACGCTTGCGAGTGGAGTCTAGGCTGTCGCCTTTGTAGCGTTGTTTCAATGTGCCCAGCATTTTGTACATGCAAAAGTACTGGGCACATTGAAACAACGCAACGAACTGGAAAGGAAGTGAAAAGGCAAGGACCCAAGTAGCCGAAACGTGCCCTGCGTAGCGGGCGCATGCTCTGATCATGCTTGTCACAGAGAAGCACATCATGCGGCATTGCAAGCACATGACACCGCAAGCGCATGATGGGGGGGCGCTGCTCGTCCAGTACCCCAAGAACCCTAGCGCACCCTGCACCTCCACAACACCTCCACAGGAGCTCGCAGTCCGCAGCTAGAACCCTTCGCAGCACAGCGCACACCCTCCTCGACCACCCTCACTATGAAAAAACTAGAGTTTGAGTCCATGTCATTTTTTTTAAACTATTGTATATTGAAGTATTGTATATTCACTTTAAACCCCTGTTTTTATAATAACTGAAAGTGTATTGAAAACCACCGCACGCCGCAGGTTCGCCCCGCAGCCCGACGACCTGAGCGAGTGGGCAGCTGAAGTCGCGGAGGCGGCCGCGCGGCACTCCTTCGCCAACTGCCTCTCCGCCCCCCACACCTACGGCCCCTTCGACGCGGCCCACCACGCAGAGGTGCTGCGCATGCTGCTGCCAGGCCCCCCCCACACAACCACCCCTGTAGACACAGCCACCCCCGGACTCGGCGCTGCTGCAGCTGCCGCGGCTGCGGCAGGCGGCACGGACCGCGCTACTGGTGGTGTGCGTGGCTGTGGGGGCCTGCGGGTGGACCTGCAGCTGCCGCAGAACAGCAACTGCAGCTTCAAGAGCCCTGCACGTGTGCAGCATGGCCCCGCGGCCGCGGTGACGTACAGTGTGGCCGCGCACCTCCTGCAGGGCCTTGATGGTGCACAGGTGCTGCCCTCCACCCTGTGCGCTTGCTGCTGTGTTGCCGCAGCCTTGCCATGTTGTTTGCTGCCTGTCAAGCGCCAACATAGAAACCTAGAAAGGAGTGGTTTGGTGGGAAGCAAGGGGTGGTTTGTTGGGAATATCCCGAGTATTTGTCGGGTCGCTGTACAGCGATTTACAGTGCATGCACCTCACACACGCACACGCACACTCATGGAATCCATGCATGCTGTGGTGCTGCAGGAGAGCTTCGAGCCGCGGTTTGGGTTTCCGTACGTGTGCGCGGCCCTCCCAGAAGCGCTGCTGCAGCAGTGGGCGCACCCCCAGCCACCCCCGCCCGGGCTCTTCCTGCCCCCCCCTCCCAACCCCTACGTCCCCCACTTCCAGCCACCCCTTGCGGTGGACGGCGCTCCAGGTGTGCTGCCCCGCTCGCCCACCGCACCTCAAACCCTCCCCTTTCCAGCGCTCGCCAGGCGAGCACTAGCGAGGTCACTGGTAGACACTGAACGCTGCAGGGCGCCGCTGTCATGCATTGTTTTCGAATGGTTTTCAGAATGGAAAAGAAGGTGCATTGCAGTGCCGGCTGCCCCGCTGCTCAGACACTGCAAACCCTCCCGCACACCACAAAGGCCCCCCCCCTCACGCAATCAGAAACTCCGCTTGTGAGTCTGAATGAGCAAGTTACAGTCCACGAGTCCGATCGAACAACAGTTCTTCACACGTTCAGACATGCATATGTGCACTGTTGTATGCCACATACGCATACACACATTGATGGCATAGATGTGGCATAGATGCCACATAGCATACTCACATTGCTGGTGCACATGCATGCAGGCGCAAGCACGATCTCATCAGGCAACAACGAGCAGGCCCTCAGCGCAGCCAGCGATGCACGCGTATGGTGGGGCCCGTCGCTGACGCAGCCCCACCTCGTGCACCAGTCCGTCGCCTCCCGCCACCTCACCCCCCCCTCCCTGCTGCTGGACCAGTGCGGCCTGCGCCTCTGGCACCTCCCGTGTGTCTACGGGGGTGCTCCTCTGGTCGAGATTCGAGTCAACGTGGCGTCCCACGCTTTTGTGTCCTTTCCAATGCATGTAACACATGCATTCTTCGCTCTGTGGCGCGATGCATGCGCGGCGGTGGCGGCCGCGGCAGACTCCGCAGGGCTCACGCTGGCCTTCTCTAACGTGTGTGATGATGACGTCGCGGACCTCTGCACGGTGGAGGGGGTCACGGTCACTGTGGCGGGATTTTCTGGCTCCGCGCAGCAGCTTGCGCTGGATGCGTTTGAGCGGCTGGCGGAGATGTGCGAGCGGCTGGCCGCGCTGGAGGCGCACCGCATGCATGCGATGCAGTCCCCGGTCGACAGCATGGTCGAGAAGCTTCAGATCGAGGAGGATGAGCGCGCGGAGGAGGGGGGCAGCAGCGCCGCGGACGCTGACGATGTGGCTGATGCCATGCTGCTGCCGGCTGCCATGCATGAGCCTCTGCGGCCCCCGTCGCCGGGTCCTGGCATGCATGCTGAGGACGTTACTGAGATGGAGCTCATGGAGGAGGTGGCGCTGAGGCGGCTGGCCGCAGCCGCGCTCGCGCAGCTGGACGAGGTGCGCGGCAGCCCCCCTCCCCCCCCCCCCCCCCAGACAGGGTGTGTGTGTGTGTGTCTGAGCCGGTGTTTCACCATTGAAGGGTAAAAAAGTTAAAGTACTGAATACGGAGCCTTACAGCAATGGCCCTCCCACCCCTTTGTGGAGCAGGAGGCGCTGCTGTTACAGGTGGTGGGGGGTTGCAGGTGCAGCGGTGTTCTTGTGCATGTGGAACGTTTTCTGCAAACGTTTTCTGCGTTTTCTGCAATGTTTCTTTTCCATCCCTCAGCGCTCTGAAATTGTTGTGCAATGCTGCCGGCATGCCCTCGCACGGTGGACGGCGAACACACAGCGCTGTGTTGTGGCTACAGTTACGAAAACACAGCAGTGGATGTTGGACTTGTCTTGCAGTTGGATGACTTTGCCAACGCAGTGCTGGAAGCCGCGCTCTGCACCCCCTCCCACGCGGTGGCCGGGCTGCTCCCAGAGGCCTGCGGCGCCGCCTCGGCAGCCCTGACCGCCTCCTCTCCTGCTGACGTGGCACCTCTGTCCTCCTCGGGCGCACCTGAAGCCACTCGCATCACAACAGCTCGCCCAGGGGAGCCAGTGGATGCGGCCACAGGCGGTAAGCGCGGCCTCGGCGAGGAACCCCGCTGCGGGGACTCATGCATTGCAGATCTAGCTCGCGCAGCGTTGCAGGGGGTTCACTGTGAAGTTCTCAGCGCGGGAAACATCGACGCAGCAGCGTCGCTCAAGCTTGCTGCGCAGCTGAAAGCTGGCCTCGCTGCAGCCGCCGCGGCGCTCAGCGCAGATGGCGCACACTCCACCACCTCCACCCCCACCACCACTATCACGTCCGCTCAGTCCTCAGTCACAGGTACAGAGGTCCTTGAAACTGGCAACTCCGACAGTTGTCGAGGCGTGCGCGGGAAAGGGGCCTCGTCGGGCAATGGCCAGCAGCAGCAGGGCAGCCACGCAACTGGAAAGAAGCGGAAAGGTGGAAGGGGGGGCGGGGGGGGTAAAGGGGGGGTCAAAGCAGCGGGGGCGGGGCCGGCGGCGGCATGCTGTGCGCCGTGGCTGACGGCGGACGCGCGACCGCTGCAGCGCTGCGTGACGCTCCGGGAAGGCTCTACACATGCATTGAAGGTCAGTGTGGACATGGCTGGGCAGGACAAGTCCGCGCTGGTGGCCTACTTTCAGGTGCGCGCATGCATGCATGTGTGCATGTCATATATGTCAGTGTGAGATCTTGTCCTTGAGACTCACATGTCAGTGTTAGGTCTTCCCCTTGAGACTCTTCACTGTCACCTGGAAAAACGTTTTCTGAAATTGTTTTCAAAAAAGCAGGTTGCATGCAGAGCAGCTCACATATAGTTGTGACAACTGCCGCGCTTACCTTGTGAGAGCAAAGTTAGAGGGAGGCGTGTTTCAAAGGCTGAGGGGGCATCGTTATTGACAACTTGTCATCCACTGCCAGCAAATTAATCAACTGCCGTCGTGCTCACACCGGAAAATCATGAACTGTTACATGTAACACCACCCAAAATGAATACTGTAAATTAGTTCGCTGGAATATTTAGTCTTTCGCGGCAGGCAAGAGTGCTAGGGCGGCAGGGGGCTGTGTGTGTGTGTATGCGCCGAAGTCCCTGGCAGGGGGCAGCGGGGAAGCGGGTTCCTTAACTATATATATTCCACATGCAGGTGGGGCTGCGCAGTCCCCGGGTGGCGGCGCAGTGCGGGCTGCTGGCCTGCGCCATGCGCACACCCGCCTTCAACATTCTGCGCACGCGCGAGCAGCTCGGCTACGAGGTGGATGTGGACCCCTGCGTGCACTGTGGCGTAAGCGGCATCGCCGTCACCATCAGCGGCGGCGCCATGACGGCGCTGGCTGCAATCCCAAAACTGGAGGAGTTTCTGGAGGCTTTTGGGAAGCATTTGGCCGCCATGTCGAAACAGGAGTTTGCGGATCTGAAAGAGTCTGCCAGCATGGAGCTTGTGCGCCGCCCCTCGCCCACCCCCGCCTCCTGACGCATGCATTGTGACTGCATTCACTAAGAATTTCACCGTTTATTATTGAATTACTTTTCCTGTATCACTGCAAATGTTGGTACGATCCAAACGGCACCACACCCGACATGCTCGCTGCTGCGAATGTTGTGGTGATGTAACCCTGCCTCAATCGCCCGCCCATGCATGTACCTCAACTGCATGCGCCCTGCCTCAGCAAACATTGCGCAACTTGCACCGTGGGGAAAGCGGGGGAGGAGGGGGGGGGGCTACCCGCCGCTCCTAGCACTGGGCATGCGGCCACATCTGACGTGCACACATCACCCTGCATGTCCCCTGCACTGCATGCCCAGGCATAAGTACTGACTAATTCGATCGAGAGTGTGGCATGCAGTCCATGACAGTGGGGGATCTGGACACTGACGTCGACTGCACCTGGAGGTGCATCCAGCACCGCACGTACGCGTTCTCAGAGGACGCTCGCATCCTCGCGCAGCTGCAGTCCCTCGGCGTCAAGGACCTCCGCAAGTTCTTCCAGCAGTACGTCGCCCCAAGCAAACCCGGCGCGCGCAGCACGCGCAGCAGGCTGCTCGTGCAGGTCGTGGTGGCCGCCGCACACAACCTCGACGCATCGCAGTCGCTCGGGCGGGGCTTCAGCGACGTTCTGGGTCCCCCTCCCACCCCCTCCGCCTCCTCAGAAGCAGGGGTGGGGTTGTGCAGCGGCTTGCTGCAAGCTGACGCGCCCGCTGCCGCGGCCGCGCGGCACAGGCCCCCTGCCGGAGGCGGGGGCGGGTCCGGCAGGCACTCCGGGTGTGGAGGCAGCGGGAGGCACCACCTCACACACAGCCGCATCACAGGTGCGGCCACAGAAGCCAACGTGTGGTGCTGCGCGGCCGTGGAGGTCACCGTGGAGGACTCTGGCAGCTACAGCTCGCACACCCTCGCCTCGGAGTCGGCTGTGCTGCGGCGGCAGGGGGCCACTCCAATCGTTGACATAGAGCAGTGGAAGGCTGCGCAGTTCGTCTTCCCCAGAGCGGTAGGCAGCCTGCCTCGGTGACAGTGAGCTCGCGCGGGCGGCGCGCACGGCACCTGCATACCATTTTAAAGGCGTCCGCAACAGCTTGAGGGGCGAGGCACGAGGCTCCTGGAGGGTGGCCCGGGGTGCCTGCGTTGCATCTGACAGCCTGTCTGTGCCTCCATGGGGGGCCTTCCTGTGGAGGAGCCGGAGGGTGCCGTCGTGTTGCTGCGTTGAGGGGGCAAAGTGTGGGTGACTGTGCATAACGAATTATGAGTCTTTGTGGTGTTCTATTTCTAGTATAGCTTGAGGTGGGGTTGTGCGTGATCAGGGCCAGCAGCTTCTCTGCTGTTGTTGGCCACAGTCACGCAGGGGGGGTTGCGCTGCCGCGGCTGCGGGGTGCAGGCGGGGGGGGGTGGGGGGGGGGGGGGGCTTGGAGAGCCTTCTGTTGAGTCTGTCTCGTATATGTCATGATTTCCGATTGATGTCCATATGTAATGGCTCCTGCAAGATCGGTAGCCTCTGGTGCCTGGTGGCACACACACCAGGCACTTAACGAGCAACAGCGGCTTGAGCAGATGCGTGGGAGGTGTGAGTGCGTGGGAATATATCACAGCTTGTCCACACATAAGATCCCATGTCATAAGATCCGTTGTCCACACATAAGATCCCATGTCCACACATAAGAAAAAAGTATTTTTTACCTTGCGGCCACTTGCGGTTGCAAGGGAACTACTATATCGATGCACTACAACGGCACACCCTTGTTCGAGAAACTGTCAACCTGTTTCGCAATAGCCAGAAGCTCGCAGTCGTCCACCAGTTTTCCAGCATGGAGTCATACCATGCATACACAACCAGCACAGCATGGACCCCAGCTGCCGGCGTCTCTGCCTTGCAGGCGGTTGTGTACAAGAAGCCAAGGAGCAACCGATGGGGATTGAATTCCAGTGCGCATGAATGCAGTGCAGGCAAGCACTTCCACAGCCCACTCGTGACATCTCAGCACAACTCCACGATCAGTGCACTGCAACTTTCTCACGATCAGTGCACTTCAGAAGCTGCAACATCCGGCTTGCTATTCATCATCCTCCTGGGGCGACTAAAGTTTTACTTGTTGGCCTTCCGACAACCACATCGATCGTTTGTCCCAGTATGGAGCCTTTCACCTGCTTCACTTGCTCTGCGCAGACATCAGGAGTGCACGTGTGGAGAATCATCACGTGCTGCATGCATGCTGCCCCATGTTGTGTGAGCTTAAAAAACATGTGTGTGTAGGTGTGTGTTTCGTGTGTTACATGTATACATCTGCATGTGTCACAACCGTGTACAATGCATGGCTCACCCTACTTGCATCAATGGCAGGCCCAGCTCCAGCAAGTGTTGCTACGCGCACGAGCCTTCACCTTCATCTCAGGAGGTGTCGTGCTGACGAAGAATGGTGCACAAAATGGCGTCGCTTCCAGAAAGTTCCACCCGCAGGCGGCGGCGGCGTGCACAGCACCCCCGCTGCAACAACCCCGCCCTGCCACACCGCCATCCAACCCACTTCGTGCGTTACTATAGTACAAAACTGCCACCAGACAGGAGGCAGCTGCAATGTGCAAAAAGAAATGTCGTTTTATGACTCCAGGCCTCCTGCGCGGCCCTCAACGAAAGAACATGGCAGCAGAGGCCTTTGAAGATACGTCAGGGACGTCAGCAGGGGGCCTACTACATGTTACCTATGTGTTGACTTGCCTAGATATACCAACGTTCGTTAGCTGCGAGCCACAGAGGCCTATTCCGGGCCACAGAAGCGCCTAGTCGTCCTCCTCCGGAGGACACTCCACTCCAAACACCAGCCAGTCCTCAGTGCCGTCCTCGGGGCACACAAGGTCGTAGTTCTCGTCCTCTGCCCACGCGCTCGGCTGCGGAAGAGCCTGGCAGCTGTTGCTCTCGAACTGGTCGCGCACCGCGCTCATGTGTTCGATGGCGTCGGAGATGCGCAGAGGGTGGCGGTAGTTGCGCTGCGTGACACCCTCGATCATTGAGGCTGTGTCCTGCACAGCACCCCTCGCTGTCAGCCGCCTGGCCGCTACTGACAAAAATGGACGACAGCCCAGATGCACATCTGGATGATGAGAGTAAATGACAATGGGCAACGCTGGTACATGAGCCATATCTATGGAGTTTTGCCTGTAACTTTCAACACAATGGGGCAACGCGCAGGGTTCTGAACCCCTCCTCGTGTGGGGTTCTCCTACTGCCTGCTATGAACTGCAAATGTCACCTACAACTAAATGAAATGACACTAGGACAATGTGTGGTGCATTGGAACCCCCCTCTCGTGATGTTTCGAGATATGATGCGCGCCAAGCATCAAGGGAGCCAGTTTTTTCAGCTTTCCGTTCCGCAAACTTCAGAACTGCTGAGTGAATCTCAGAGAGCTCCTCCAAAAGTGCAACAGACAAGCAGCAAAGAGTTCCTCATTGACTGGAATGTAAAACTCGCGCGCCGTCTCACTGAAGACAGTTGACAGGCAGGCGCAGAGCACAACGTTGCGAAACATGTAAAGTTATAGACGTACATCCATCACATGGCACAGCAGGAGAAACGCTGAAACACGCAGCCTCTGATTCAGTGATGCATGAGCATGCGGGGGCGCGCACGTTCAGCACAGTGTTGGACTCCACGGTGTCACACTCCGGTGTTGCGGAGTAGCGCAGGATGGTGTCCGTGGCGGACTCATGCAGCTGGTTCTTGATGTCTGTGACAGCCTTGAGGGAGTTGAGGTTGGGGGTGAAGATGCCGAGCGCCATCAGCACTGCTGACACAAGGCCAACCACAATGAGCGTGAACACCCACCCAAAGATCGCCTTTGATAGCACCGTCCATGAGATACCGCGGCCGCCCTCCAGCAGCCCAACAAACGCTGTGGCGCCCACCTGCACGCATGCTCTTCTTGATCGAATGAGTTCGTATTGCCTCTGTTATTGAGACTTGTATTTTGATTTGACCCTAATTGAATGAGTTCATATTGCCTCTGTCATCGAGATTCTGTTGTCCTTGCCTTTGTTATGACTGCTATGAACTCGTATTGCCTTTGTTTTTGTTGTAAATGCTATGAATCCCGCATTCAAGTTTCAGTGTCCGCTTTGAATGTTTCCGTGATTGCAGCACAAGTTGTACGTGCTCATCTACCCACGATATACAACCTCCACACACATCCATTCTTCCCTGCACAAATGCAACGAGAAAGAACAGTACCAGTAACAAGCAGAGGCACCGCCAGCACGTGAGCACACAACAGACGCAATGCAGCTGGAGGCGCATCTGTACCGCACCTGGCAATGTGTTGTGGACAGAGGCAGCCCAAGGTAGGAGCCAGTCACCACCACCAGCGCAGACCCCAGCTCAATGGAGAAACCACGGGATGGAGTGATCTTGGTGAGCTTCACACCGATGGCCTTGATGATGGTGTAGCCGTACGTAGCAAGCCCCAGCACGATGCCAGCGCCCCCGATGACCAGAATCCAGACAGGCACCTCGGACTTCTTGGTGAGCGCCTGCTTGCGGTAGACGTGCCAGATCGCAGAGAACGGGCCGATGGAGTTGGCGACATCGTTGGCGCCGTGTGCAAACGCGTCGCAGCAGGAGGTGAGTACCTGGAGGTACCTGAAGACCCCCTCGGTGCGCTCGTCAAAGACCTCTGCGTTGTCATGCATCTCGCGCACAGCAGCGTCCTCGTCCAGCGCTGCGTGGGGGTCGTTAGAGTTGATGGCGGCGGACAGGCGGCCGAAGAAAGACGTCGGCTCCTTCTCTTCTGCACACTCACACACCTGCCGCAGTCAGCAACAGCACCCCCGGACCAATCTCGCTCGATCGCGAGAATTAATAAACCACAGATACGTGTCTCTACAATTGCGTCTTTCATAAAGTACAGTAACATCTGGTTAATACGGCGGAACTGCTGCATTATCCGTACCATACCGGTGAGGTCAAACGGTGTATGCACATTGAAATGCTGCTGGTGAATCCGAATTTCTAGACAGTACGAACCAAATCGGTGGGGTCAATAATAGGGTTCGCACTAAGCAGATGTTGCAGTAAGACACAACAACAAAAACACCCCGAAACTGTTTCGAGGGAACGCACCCTTGCTGGCAGCCCCGCCGTTCTTCTCAGCGTCGGCGGCGGCGGCCTGCTTGTTGATGTGGTCCTCATCGAGGTACTTCTTCAGCCAGATGGAGATGCCGATGGTGATGATGAACGCCACCGCGGCCACCACAGCGGCGATCCAAGAGGAGCGGTCGGTGTGGTCCTTGATCCACTCCCACTGCTTGTTGATGCCCTTGTCGAGGACGTAAAACGCGTTGATGAACACGCAGATGAAGACCAGCAGGGGCAGGAAGTAGAACGTGCGCTCATACGACTTCTCCTGCCGCAGAATGAAGGTGCGCGCCATGAGGAAGAAGAAGGCGGCCACGAGGCCAGACGCGATGGGGGAGAAGAACCACGAGATGACCACCGCGGTGATGCCCTTGATAGGGAACTTCTCGTCGGGGTCCTCTTTGTACCATACCACTGCCTTGCTGCCGTATGCGACCAGCGCCATTCCCACGATCCCTCTGAACACCACACCACACCATCATGCATGCAGCTCGGTTGCTGGACAAGGCCGACAGGCGGTGGAATTTGGGGGGAGGGATAATCCTCTTCTTGAAACTCGCATTGCTTGCAACATGTTCGTTGTTCTCAGGCAGTCGTGACATGGAGGATGCAAGCGTGCATGTGTGTATGTTCGTCACAGTGCCGCCGAAGTGGCTTCCTGCGCTTGCGGGAGGCATGCGCATGCCTACCCATTGCATGCATGGTGAGCAGGAGCGGTGGAGGGGCAGAGCAGCAGGGTCAAATAAAAAAGGGGATTCCGAGGGGGATTCTACGGAGGGGGGGGGGGGGGGGGGGATGGCTCACCCAATGATGGAGTGTGTGGTGGAGACGGGGAGCTCGAAGTAGGTGGCGACGAGAAGCCATGTGCCGGCCGCAGTGAGCGCGCAGAACATGCCGTACATAAGGATCTCGGGTTGGTCTTCAAACACATCTCGGTCCACGATGCCCTTGCGGATGGTGTCGGTCACACCCCGGCCCAGCAGCAGCGCTCCGAGGAACTGCAGGAGCGGCAGCAGGCTCGTGTGATGCACGGGGGTGCGCATGCATTCTCACTTGCAAGGCTGAACTCGTGCACTCAGGACTTCCCCCATCCAGGGCCACAGGCGAGACACGAACATGCGAAACACAACAAGCTTTCGGATGGAGAATATGGACTGATCTGGAAAGGACAAAGTACGCGGCAGGGGGTGCAGGGCACGTTACGAAGAGGTCGTGACTGATCTGGTCTTGAAAGTAGTAATGTACTAAGCTCTGTAGTAGCACAGACAAATTCAACAAGCGCCTGCTCGCGCCTGTCGAGGAACTGATCAGAATGTAACCATAGCTGTAAGAACATACCTCAAAGATGGCTGCTAGAATGCACGCTTGGAATAAAGTCAGCGTCTTTGAGCCAACAGAGGTCGCAAAGGCATTGGCCACATCATTCGCGCCGATGCCATAGGCCATGAAAAAGGCCATGAAACATCCTGCACAGCACAATGGAACAGTTAAGAGGCTGTTTACATGGTCAGTACACGCCGGCGGCTGCTCCAGGCTTCGCGTTTGCTTGATTCGAGACGAATATTCGAAGCGCGTGGACGTGCTGGATGCAGCCTTGGGGGCGCCTGCAGCCCAGTCGCGGCACACAGGCAAGCTGAGACTAAGTAAATGTAAATACAACGGGATGCGCGCGGTGTGCGCAGTTCGTCACAACGACCCTTTCAAACTGCATTTTTTGGCAGGCATCAACCGCCAGACGCTCAGGCTACGACTCTACAGCTGAACACAAGCAACAGCGGTGCTCATGCGACAATATTCAAATGCTTCATTGTTTACTGGGCGAGTACACCGCAGACACTGGCCGCATGACTGGATGGGGAGTGGTATAGCAGACCAAGGCATCAAAGTGGAATCAAGCCTGCATGGGCCCGACACCGAGCACACGGCGCCGCAGCAACGCACCGAGGACAACAATCCAGACATATTCGTCCCAGACTGCCATTTTGAAACGAGTTGCGAGTTGCTGAGATGAACAAAGCAGGTGCAAGTGCTGACCGTGGACTGGCGGCTAGTTCGCGTGGCCGATGAAAGTACTCGACAGCTGCAGTCTCGACGTTTATATTGTAGTTGAGCCGTTTGGTTGAAGTCCAGGGTCAACAAAGTTCAGGGTCTTGCTGCATGCATTCGCACATGAGCTCATGTCAGTGTCCGCGGCCGTTCGATGACATCACGTGCAGCACTTCTGGTAGGGAATATTCGCCTACGGAGTAGCCTTGCTAATGGATGCATCAGTCGGCTTGCCCTGCAAAACGCCGATGTGCAAGAGAGATTGATATGTGAAACATCAATTTCAAGCCACCAACTCTCTTGATTTACCGCGCTGCAGAACTCCGCAGTGCAGTGTGCGGCTGAAAACACAACCATGACGCATCCCATGCATAGATGCATGGGATGTTCCAGTTTTGTTACCGCTTACTGTCGCATGACACTGCTGCTCTCCACGGAGCTCCAGCAGCTCGTATGGTGTCTTGTTTCTTCATGACATGCGCGGCAGGCTGCATGCTGTTCGCGATCGCGTGCGGTGGTGCGAACATTACAAGTCCCAGTTTCGAACTTGCGGACCACCAGAAAACTCCCTGGAGCTCTAAGGATTTTGACGCAGCGACCGTAACGGACATGGCATTCTGTTCGTTACACCGGCACCTGGGTCGTCCAGGCGCCACATAAAATCCGTGCTAGTTGGTCTGTAGCAGATTTTGACCTGTGCACATGTGCATAGGATGTGATGGTCCGAATTTGATGTGGTCGGTTCCGAAATTCCGAGCTGTAGCTGTTCACGCTACGTGACGTCAATTCTATCACTCCGTTACCACGCGCCGTTGCGGTTCTATGCGTGTTTGAAGCGATGCTTCAGGTATGGTTGTTGCTATGGTTCCGCATACATGCCCCAGGTGCATGCGGTCAAATCCTATTCCAATTCCCAAATACCCCAAAGATGCCGTCCTACTGTGCATCTCATCCATGGATATTCTCCCGGCCAGATCATCACAGCACTAGTCGAACCCCCCCCCCCG
>JAUMHD010029806.1:0-26391 GCA_032359135.1 Ulvella scutata | reverse complement strand
GGTTACTTGCAGAACCTTGCTACTGTTGCTTGTTCCACTGGTGTTGTAGATTGTGGTTTGTGGTTGCGAATCAGTAGACAGTATCTGAGTCTGAGTTGTGCCCTGGCCCGTGGTCGTGGCATTGTGTTTCGTCACTATTATCGCAGTTTGGCTAAGAGTGCTGGGAAAGACTTTCATGATGGTGCTGTTGTTCCATTCGAAAGTAGTGGTGGATGTTTTGTGTTAGTTGCTTTTGGCGATTTGGGTTCATGCCTATTCACTACCTTTCCGGTTTGTAACACCCAGTATCTCGGGTACAGCGCAAAATCATAAATTGTTGCATGCAACACACCCCAAAAGAATATTTTAAAGTATTTCGTTGACATGGCTAGCTTTCCCCATTCCTAACGATACCCCTGCCCGCTACAGCCGAAAATACCATGAGAGGGCAGGAGGCCAAGCAGCAAGACGCCACCGCCCTTGCAATTCCATGCGACTTTTACTGGTCAGGGTCAGCGGAAGTATGCAGTCTTATCGTGCAAAGATTGTGGCGGCTTTGGGTACTCTGCATTCTGGAGAAGGTTCTGGAGAAGTTTGCTGCACAACCAAAGGGCACAGATCACACTCGGTAGGAGTACTGAATCCATTCCAGTTAGAAACCAAAACGAGCACTCGGACAGCACGCTATTCCCCGGACAGCAAACTAGTCCCCGAAGAGTATGAGCCTCGCGCCCCAAGAGCTGTGGGTGGGCCAGTCTCTGTAATCAACCGGTCGCTAGAACCCGCTGCCCCCCAGAAAGAATGTGAGCCAATGTAGCGATATGCCTCTTATGAGGAAGCGCAGGGGCTGTTGCAGTTACAGTCCTTTCGATCTTCCCCCCCTGGTCCCGTGTCGCTCGTTAACAGAGGAGGCAATGTTGCCTCACACGTTCCCCTCCTTTGGGGGTGCTGCGACCGAAGCTCTTCCTGCGAATGTCGTGATTCGCTCTTTTTACGTACTCAAGTTACAGGCATAACTCCATAGAATGGCTCATGTACCAGCAACTCATCGCATGGATACTCAAGTACTCAAAGCCGTGGAGCAGGCAAACACTCCATGCCATGAACTGAAGTCTGCGGTTCACACTGGGTTTCCTTGCATCACGGGAAGCTTGCGTTGGTGTGCCCTCGTATCTGATGCGAAATCCAGGAATCTGCGTCAGCAAGTTGTGCCCACACAGCCACTGTAACTCATTCACGGCGGTTGCACACTGAGTTTGGACAGGCTGGCAGCTAGGCGGGCTAGCCGTCAGGGGAAGGAAATCAAAGCTCCGTGCGTAAAGACGCACATTTATTTACTAGACGCTGTAGCATCAGGACGTATACATACATGTTTCTAGGACGTTCTTTGTCGCTTGTCGCCCCTCTCAGCTTGTAACACATTGATGCTAACGCGCAGAAAACCTCGAACTTGCGACACCTTGCACTCCCGAACTCACCCCAGTAGCAAATAAAAAGTACGTACATCAACATGACAAGAGAATAGGCAATCATACAGGCGGTGGGGGTGTGCAGCTCTGATACCGATTACAAGCACTTGCTGCATTAAAAAAATATATACAAATAAATCATACATGCTGTCTTGTAAATTTATGAATTCATCGACAAGGGCGCCGGAACACATACCACAAAGGAAACAATGAATGAAGATGTCATTTGTTGCTGACACCTTGGAGTGCATCTGATTTCTGGCCATGCTGATTGTGGTTTGGATTGAGCAAGCTTGTGCACGTGGCTTGTGGTCACATGTAGCCCAAGCGCGGCCCACGTCTCAAAGCGAACGCCAACAAGCACACGATTCGCGCAACTGTCAAGGTACTGGACATCGTCAATAACGTGTGGAGTGTGGACGTGTATTGACATGCCGGTGGCAGCAGCTCTGAGCACACACAGCGCAAGTGGCAAGTGCAGTACTTGAGCACGCGCGCGCGTGCAGCAACACGGACCGATTGTTGCACCACCGATCGTTGGACCTGCAACAGTCTGTCAGCTGGGAATGGCCGCACTTGCAAGCTGCAACATCCAGTTAATACTTGATGCTGGTCTGTGCCGTTCGTCAAGAAAAACCTACCACTTATTGCTGAGGTGGAGGGCATGAGAGTGGTGCTGGCAGATTGCTGACTTGTGACTGCAGATGCATGCCAGGTCAGGTGCCACATCAGACCATGCGCACTATTGCAACCTCGCTTGGAGGCGTGAGCCATGGCTTAAGAAATGCTGCTGTTTAACAGCTGTGCCTCCACTGAATCTCTTCATTGAGTGATTGCGTTCGTCGAGGTCTTGTGTTCAAACTGTCATCAATTGCTGCACGCTCCTGTGCTGAAGTGGCACCTCATGGCACACGCTCAGTAGCAGCAACCTTTTGCACATCCTTGCCTAACTAGCTTTCCTATGTCTACGGTTGCTTCTATACGTTCTGACAGCATACTGCGAGTCAATCGCAGGGCTCAGTCAACCCCGCCAAAGGCTCCCAACTCCAGCGCTGTCAAGTCTCCCAGCACTGAGCCCGAACAGAGCGCATCTTCATCACATTCAGCATCATGGTGGATGCAATCCGCTTCACTATATAGCTCGTTGGTCGCTAATGTACCATTGCCTTGGAATTCAAGGACTGCCGCTCTACATGCTTTCTCGGAAAGCGAAGACAAGGATCCTGAGCATGCACAGGATAGCTTGGGCAGTGCAAGCAAGAAGCCGGCGGTGAAGGTTCGCTGTCCAGTCGCTGTACTGCACTAGTGGTTCAAACCATGCACGATGGCGTCTTTGCCCATATTTCAACCTACACAAATGCCGCCCGGTGTGACAATGATTCGTCGCTCCTCTGTTGTCCTGCTTGTTGTGCATTGCCGTTTTCTTCGACTTTAAGTTGTGTACTACCGTCCACCAAGGTCACAGTGAAGCCTGTTTGAATGGGATTTCCTTCAAAATAATCTTAAATAAAATGTTTGTGTGTGGCCACATATCCTGAATCTCTGTGTATGATATGTCGAACGCACAAGTGCTCTGCATGGCCGACCCTGGCATCCGGTCCACCCAAGGACTGTGAGCCTCCAAGCTGCTGACAAATTCCGTCCAAGAATCGTTTTTGAAGTGCTTGTTGCTTTGTTCTGGCACGAAATGTGTTGTAGTGATTGGAGCGCTTCGTTCTGCTGCAAGTCTGCTTGTATACAATCGCCAACCCTTCCGTTATACTCTACAGACTTTTGATCCAGGAATTGGAGTATTCTTTTGCTTTTATTACCGCTTGTAGAGCTCAACACATGCTTGTTCGGTCTAGGCTTCGTTCGCAGTGCTGTGCTCATGTCACACTGCACCGCTGATCGCATGACCTCCGCGCACTTGTCCACTGCAAAACGTGCCGGACGGAAGAGCAGCAATTCACACAAGCATGCTGAGTATTGCGGGACAGAAATTGGCACTGTTATTTCCCTGAAACGCGAGTCCACGTGTCAACTTGTGACGTCATTGCAGCCACTACTCAGCATGCTTGGTCAGAAACAATGACCCAACTCTGTTGTGCAGGTCGACCCGCCGCCTCAGAAACCTAGTTCCAGGTCGTTGGAGTACGCTCCATACTTGAACCCCGTGGGATATCTGGAGACTCGGTACACTCGCATGATGGCTTCACTGTCCTCCATCGCATATCGCATGGACAGGCTCACACCTGCGTACCTGCGCCGAATGCACAACATCGAACTTCTTCACACCAGTTTAGCATGTGAGATCGGCTTCAAGAATGAAGTGGTGTCCTCGGAGCAAGAGCTAGCTGAGGATCACAGGCTGGGTGATGGTATGACAGCTCACCCTACTGATTCAAATCCCAGCTAGCGGTTCCACATAGCTCTCCTGCAAGTCACTAAGGCCACGGTTTCTTAATCTGGCGTTTATGCTGATATTAAGGTCTGAGTGGTGCAACATTTTAGCTCATGTGCCCTGGTGTCGCGTATCTCAGAGATACCAGGCTGCACTTTTTGCTGCAAAAGCTTCCTTCGACCCGCCAGGATTGACAGCTCCTATCAAGATCAGGCATTGATGTTGTTACAGTATTTAAGTATAAACAGTATGCCGTGCCTGCATGCAATTGTTCATCAAGTTCTGTCCTCCGATCTAGAGTCAAGATCATCAGTCTGACAAGGACTGACCGATTGCAGGCATGGCAGGCATGGCACCTGCATTCACTGAGACTGCACTAATTGAGGAAGTCCAGCAGCCACAGCGGCCCCCAGAGCCGTTGTCATCTGCCTCTGAGCTGGCAACCGCACGTGCCTACGATCACTTCCACCCCGCCATACCTGGTCCCTCCTCAGACTCCGGTGAAGCTGCTCCCCCGATGCTGGAAGGGTACGCTAGCAGCACGTCTTTGGTGATCCTAGATCCCGACACACCCTGATAAAGCTCAAACTAGCAATGCAAACGAACTAGTATACAAACTTCCATTCAGTGCCCGACAATGTCGCAGAACGCATCAATGTAAACACAACCCTGCTGCAAAAAACGTTGCAAGTGTAATGCAGGTACACTGTATGGTCTCCCAGTCGCCAGAAACGCCGACACCGTCGCCCAGAACTATCCGATGCCCCAACAGGCCACGATGAAACCAACGAAGCAACACATGACAACTCTACATTCACGAACTACGCTCGGCTTGCGGAAAACCTGAACAGTATCGACACCCATCCTGACCAGCAGCCCATCATGCCTGCCGAGTTCCTGACCCCTAAGCTTCCCAGCTTCGACCTCAATGACACAGACAACTTTGATGAAAGCACCTGCCCAAACAGTCCCCGCAGGTTTTATGAGTCCGAGCCACTGCTCGTCGGTGCCCTAGCAGACCGTGCTCAATGGTGGGACTATGACGCATCCGCGTACTCAGACATGGAGAGCGATGGCATGCTGTCAGATGTCGAGGACGGCAAACTGGATGCCTCTACAGATGGCTCCAGGCAGCCAAATGACATGTTCTGTGCCCTGGACATGTTATCCCGTGTGTGGCCCGGCAGTCGACGTAGATCCTCGGCACGCACTCAGGCTGCTGAAGCTGCTCATGCTACTGGGAATCTCCTGGACGAGCACGTCGAGGGACCGGAATTGAAAGACTTTGCTGGGGGCATGGAGGGTGACATCATGCAGGCTGCTGCGATTGCCACCGCCAACATGCAGGCATGCGACGCTGAAGAGGTTGGCTACCTCGAGAAGTTGCGGCAGCGGGTTCTTGCTGTTAGCACTGTTAAAGAAGTGACCTTTGCAGCGGGTGCTGCCAGGCAGCCGCCTAGGCGTGCAGGTGTACCCAAGCCTGACACCCGTGACAGTGAGGGCCACTCGTGCCCTGTGCACTGGTTTGTGGCTGATGACCCTTCCAGCAACATCCGATTCTTCTCCCTTCAGGTGTGCCTTTCCAATGACTCTTTTCCAGACAGTCCTCTTCTAGGTTGATTGTGCTTTGCCACTGTATTCAAGGAACCTGCTTGTAGGGTTTCGCATAGTAGAGTTCTCTGATCTCCCATGTCGTGGGCACCAGCAGTGTACAAGGACGAAGGGACAACAGCGCAGGGCAGCTGGATCTCACACTGATCGTATGTGCAGGGAAGTGACTCTCTAGACTCGTGGCGTGCGAACTTGTCGTTTGATCCTGTTGTATTTGAAGATGCAGGCCTTGGTGTCAGCGTCCACCGTGGCATGTACGAGGCCGCTCTGGCCCTGTACCCCCGATTCGCTCCCATGGTAGCTGAGCACCTTGCATCGTCGCCGTTCGCGAGGATCTCTTTCACCGGCCACTCTCTCGGGGGCTCCATCTCAACGATCCTCGCCATCATGATGGTGCACCGCAAGCTGGTGAGGCCCAGCCAGCTCAGCCCCATCTATACCTTTGGCGCCGCTGCTTGCTTCTGTGAAGCGGATCATGTGGAGCAGATTGCTTGTGGTGTCCCTGCCCTTGGAGATGCCACTGATGTGGTGCGTGAACCCCCCTCCCCCCCCACGTTGCCGCCGCCAGGCGCATTTTCCGTGTTGTAGACTAGTATTACCATGCGAGCTAGCTTTGAGTTTAGTTCTGTTGGATCGCGTGCTTTATGTTTTTTCTACGCTGTCTTGGTGTATTGTGGCTTGTAAGAGACGAGTGCGGCATGCCAGCAGTAACCTGAACTACTGACAGGATTCAAAGCACAAACAACATACTCAGGCGTTGTATGCAGGAGTCTGACAGTGTAGATATGCCTGCACACTCAAAATCTAGCATTGACAGTGGCTTGATGCGCGCTCTGGGAATCCCACGCGACACAGTTCGCAACATCATCCTTACGCATGACATCGTGCCACGTGCATTTGCATGCGACTACACCCCTGTAGCCGCCATGCTGCGGCAGGTGTTCACGCAGCACCTGGGCTTACAATGCGATGACCGCTCCATCATGTATCACTTTGTGGGCCGCCTGCTGGTGCTGCAGCCTGATGAGGAGCTCAGCTGGGTGAACCCTGGCGAGGGCCACCACCCACTGCTGCCCCCCAAAGCTGGCCTTTACGAGCTCATCGAGCCTGACATGCTGTCCCGCACACGACAGCTTGCGTTGAGTAGCATGGACGCGCTCGAGTCCCTGCTGGCTAACGAGACAGGCCGCAGAGGTTCTGGTTCCGCACGTACTGGATCTGCAGGTGCTAGAGGCACAGGTTCAGGGTTCCTGCCGTCTGCCTGGCTACGATCTCGCTCCGGGCTTAGCAACGCCGGTATCCGCCGCAGCGTCTCCAGTCGCAGTGCTGCTGCTTCCTCAGAGGACGACGCCACTTGCAGCGCAGTTGAAGGCTACCCGAGCCCCTGCTCGCCCCCGCTTGCTGCAACTGCGTCCCTGGGCCGTCAAGCGTACTGGCAGTCTCTTTCTACATCTCTTGCAGACACAGGCGCTTCAGCATTCACTCTTGATCTGGAGGCGCAACTGGGCCCCGATCTCAAGGCTCTGCTGTCCCCGTTCACGGACCGCAGCACTGTCGGTTCCTCGTCAGCTGCCGCAGCACCGCCAGTGCCACCGTCTGTGCCCTTCTCTAGCATCGACGAGCCCGACAAGCAAAGCCCAGTAGAGGATGGCACCTCAGTCACAGGCTCAGGCCCACCTTCCAAGCCTCTGCTGGCCCCCCACGCCGCAGTAGGCGTCACGCCTGCAACGCAGAGTACCCTGCATCATGCAGAGCTCGCCATGCTAGACACCCCGCACCCCCTCAAGGTGCTGGCAGACCCTGGCGCGTACGGCGATCGCGGCATGATCTCACGGTTCCACCACCCTGACCACTACACACAGGTACATACCCTATACCATAGTCATGGGCGTGCACACGCACTTTCTGTCAATCTTGGCTGGTTCTGCAGAATCTTGCTTGCTTTGTTTCAACAACTGTAATCATCTTCCTGTTCTTACCTTGCTTTGTGTCACGTTGCTTCGTTTCACGATCTGTTCTCGTCTGTTCTGCGTGTATGCATTCTGGAGGCAAACATCATTCAAGAGACGTTTCATCCCAGAGGTGAGAGTGCTGCATGTTCCCATGTGTGCACTTGCAGTTCCCAGAGCAGTGCTGTACATGTGCAGGCGCTCGGGTCAGTGGTGCGCTCCAACCTCGCCCCCTTCCGGCAGGCGGCGGGCAGGATCAACATGGCACGCTTCTCAACTCTCCTCCGTGCGCGTATGCGCATGCTCCAGGCTGACCCTATGGCTGCCTGGCATTCCGCAGTGTGGGACCTTCAGGCCGTGATTGCAGCTGAGGGGGAGCGCCTTCACCTGCGGCCCACCGGCCCCGTGTTCGGTGCTGCCTCCTGGCTGGAGAGCTCTGGTATTGATCTCCCCAACAAGTTCCCATAGGTTCTGGAACCTGCAGGGTGCGTACGTGTGGGTGCTGCAGTGCTCGTTGGCAGGGTGTGCCTTCAAAGCTGTTGCCGCACAGAGAGGAAGAGAAGAGAGGCAGTTGTCGCGGGTGGAGAGAATGTGACTGACTACTGGCATGGTTGATGTGGTTCCTAAGAGTTGTCAGAGTAGACGCATGGTTTTATATCGGTGTAGTGATGGGGTGGTTGGATCGGATCCGGGTGTGGGCTGCACTGTGATGTTGCTGCGTCTGCACCTGTGAGTCCAGCAGCCACTTGGCTGGTGTCGTGCAACTGAGCGGGCCACAGTCCTGATGGCTGCTCATGCGTGTGGTGCCCTGTGGAGATCACACCAACAGTGCTGCTGCAATGGCGCCTTTGGGCACATAATGTGCGGGGCTGCAGCACAGTACGTTACGGCGCTGCATGAGATGCGTCAAGATCATCAGAAAAGATAGAGGAGGCCCAGGCGGCACTTTTTGAGCCGGGCGCAGGTGAATGGGCAGGTAGCATCAAGTACGGTTCTTAGATCGAGTCGTAGATATCATGCGAGCGCACTCAGGCATACAGGTTAGCGAGGAGGCGCAGGATGGAAGTGCACAACAGACGATGGAGGCCCGGTGTCAGATGTGGCCCCTCGATGGACGTTACTTTTGCAGAATGATTCCAGTGATACACGCGGGGATGATGTTTCCCGCAGTTATGCCACAGTACATATCATAGAGAGCGAGAGCGTGCGTAGGCAGCTCCTGTGAGATACTTCTCAGCTGTTATCCATTGACACCACAGGAGTGGTGCTGGAGACCGGTCAAGTACCTTAGCGAGCACTTTGTAGCGACCAGTCAAGCATAGAGCCAAGCGAGTGTATGTGTGTACTGAGGTTGGAAAGGTAGGGGTGGCCTGCATCCCAGAAGCAATGTGAACGGCGTGTTCCCAGCATCATCATGTGTGAGAGTGTGGGAGTCATGACCGAGGAAGCATACATTATGTAACAAAAGAAACAAGAAAGTTTGCGATCTCGTGTGCCATATATCGATGGTAGCGCAGCAAGTAGAGCCAGAAAGAGCAAATGACCACAAGAATAAGCGAAACGCCGAAAGGAGCAATGCAAGAGAGCTCATGTGTGATGGTACAAGCTCAAGAACTGACCCCGCAAGCACATGGATGACTCGCAACTTCGCATCATAGCTCCAGCACAGTTTCAATGCAGTGGGTTTCAGCACGAAGCATGCCATTCAAAGAGCCTGCTGCATTCCCGACGCACAGCAGCTAGAAAAGAGGAATCGAGAAGCAGCTGGAAGAAAGCCAAAGAATTTAATGCTGATTTCCAATGGTAATCGGTAACCTACTATCACGCATCACGTTGTTCCCACATCATGACCACCAGCATATCACAACTGATGTACACAATCGTTTTACACAAGCACACAACCACAAACAAGACAACACATGCACCAACACGGCCACCGGCTTCGAGGATATCACTGCTGCTGCTTTATTGTGCTACTTTGGTAGCCCTACAGCGCACACTCACCCCCTTGCACCCCCAACAGCACATACTCTGGTAGGACTCACAGCACATCGGATGTGGCAGCCTTACTTCACCAGCTCACGGACATTTCCCGGCCAACTCGATGGGGTTTCAGGCAGAGTTTCGGTTTCAGCTTGTTCCACCGACCACATGCCCTTGAACACGCGTTCTGCTGGCCCTGTCATGAAGAGGTGGTTGCTTTCTTCGTCCCACTCGATCTGCAGAGGCCCCCCCGGCAAATCCACCCGGCATGGAGATCCCCGATCCAGCCTGCCTTCCAGGATTCCTGCAACCACCAGTGCGCAGGCTCCTGTGCCGCACGCCAGCGTTCTCCCTGCACCCCGTTCCCAGACACTCATCTTCACATGGCTTCGCGATATCACCTGAACGAATTCTGTGTTTGTTTTCGCTGGGAACGCTTCGTGGGTTTCAAACTGAGGCCCAATTACTTCAAGATCCACATCATCCACCTGCATCAGCCAAGGAGCTTGTTGGATGTGCTGAGAATTTCCTGAGGAAAGCGTTTCAACATCTTGGAAATGGTTAAACATGGAACATCTCCTGTCCATTTCCAGTGGGCAGCACTAAGATGGCACCATCCTTAAGCTATACACACACAGGCGATGACGGAAGCATACCACTACATCTGAGTCATTTCTACTATACACTACAGCGTGTGGGTTACCCATGCTGACAGCTGTAACTGACCAGGAGTCTCCTGCCACTTCCATGGGAGCTTTGAGCACTTGCCCATCTTCGTTCGCAGGTAGAGTGGTTGGGACATCAGCACCAGCAAGGATCGGCTCTCCCATGTCCACTCGAACTCTGCCATCTGATTGAAGCTCTGGAACAATCAAACCTACAGGTTCACCGAACTACAGTGTTATTGCTGCTGAAAAGAGCATACACTCTCTACTAATTCCTTTACTTTGGTTAAAAGTGCTCAGGGAGGCGCTGATTTGCACTCAGATAGTGGTGTCATGGGGAAGTGAGCCTTGCGGTGCACTGAGTGCCACTACTCACACCTGCGTTCGTATGAACCTTATATGTAGCGCTGTCGACTCCGTCAATATCTGCCACAAACTTTGCTAGACAGCGGATGCCATTCCCGCACATTTCTGGCTCGGAGCCGTCGCTGTTAAAGATGCGCATAGTGAAATCGGTGTCACCTTCTGCAGGCAGCGCTAGGATGACGCCATCAGCTCCCACCCCAAAGCTCACATTGCACCAGAGAGCGGCCTCGGCAGCAGAAACGATTGGTTCCTTCGTGGAACGGTTGTCAACCTGCATACTCGTAGCTGTGGAGGGGTCTGGTGGCGCGTGCAGGTGGGCAGCCCTTGGATAGGATCGTACCAAAATGAAGTTGTTCCCTAGACCTTGATACTTCTCAAAGGTCACCTGAGAATAGCAGCGCGAGCTTCTCCTGCCCACGGGCATGGACCTGCTGGTAAGTACACGGGAATGCAACATGTTCACACACGCGTCCTCCTTGATGGCCTGAACGTTAGAAAGAATGAGTGACAGTGACGCACAGCCTATGGATAGTTTGCTAACGTTTGTGCCATGGCACAATGTGGAGTTCTATGGCATATGCTTACGTCATGCATGAACTGACAATCATAGATACCGTAAGTACCCACAGCAGTGGAAAAGTAAAGTAACGAAAAAAAACATTTCCACGAGTAACGCACCCCCGATAATATGTTTCAGACGCTTTTGAGGCACTTTTTCACTCTGTTCAAACCCCCCCGTTGGAAAATGTAACGTACTTCGCTGTTTACACGGAGTTTTCAATCCCCCCCCATTGAATGAGCTGTAACTCTGAGCATGTAACGCAACGCTTAGCCCTGAGTTCGTTCCTTGAAGCGCGCAATAGCAATCTTAAACGCACACTCTACTTGTATTGCTACTGGATCTGGAGGCTTTGGTGGCTTAGAAAACACGCTAGCAATGGCACTGCGAATATCACCAGGGTCTGACATGTTTACCTTCCTGGTGCACACTGTGTACACTACTGTTTGACTGTAACGCTGCACTGTATCTGCCAACCCCCCTTGGAATGTAACGTTACGGCATGGGTGGTTTTGGAAAGTTTGCCAAACCCCCCCTTTGGTGAAACGTAACGAAATTCGGTGTTTTTGGGTTTTGTTCAACCCCCCCCTTTGGAGAAACGTAACGGTCTGCGCCTTTTTTTTTCCACTGCTGTGGGTACTTACGGTACTGATTTCGCAGTTTCATGGGGCAAGCGTGTAAAGTTACAGGCATAACTCCATAGCATGGCTCATGTACCAGCAAATCATCACATGCCAACTTAGCTCGACATCGCACAAACGACACAGGACGGGGCAAGTCAGGCAGGCTGAACATTACAAGCAACATGTTGGCAACAGGACAGTCCCAAACAACCCAAACCAACCGCGCATCCTATGCACCAACATTCTGGTTGCAAACATTCTGGTTGCGAAACGAAACAACACGCATGCACTTCAGGTTACAGAGCCGGCTAGCGCGGCTCACATGTACTGCCGCAGCACAAAGGTGCGGATGTGGCGCATGCGGTCGATCACCACTGGCTGCATGAACTCGGCTGCCTGGCCCAGCATCGAGGTCTTGCCCTTCTGGCTCTCGTACGCCTTCAGCACAGTGTCCACGGTGCCCAGCAGCAGCTTGGGGTCCGTGCAGAGGAAGTCATGGTCCTGCGTTGTGAGCTCCGGCCCCTGCATGCCTCCAGAACATCTCCACTCGTTGATGCATGCTGTGGGTGAGGGCGAGCTTGCATGAGGGCGCGTGTATGGGCGAACATACACGAGGGCGCGTGTATGGGCGTCCTTGGACGATGGAGAGATCTACCCTTGCCACGTCAGGGGGCGGGGGTATGGAGGCGGGGGCGCCGATGATCGGGCCTGCCAGCTGCAAGGCAGTATGCACAACGCACCATGCATGATGGAGTAACGAACGAACGAACAAACGATGTGGATTCAACAGCACACTCAACATCTGCAGCACGTGAGCAGCACCGCAAGCAGCGTGCCCTGCAGGGGGGGGGGGGGCTACATGACTCTGAGACAGCGCTGCCCATGCGCATGTGCATGTGCGGGGCAGCAGCCAACATATACAAGCTAGCAAGCAGCAGGCACCGCTCGCAGCAGCCCTGCCCGTTATAGAAGCAGCCACACGCGCAACATCGCGCACAGACAAGTGAACATACAAGCGCACCCCCACGCACACACACAACAGTGCATCAGAGCGCATGTTCATTGCTCACATGTTCATTGCTCAGTTGCACTGAGGCATGGATCACAGACACCCGGGCATATCGTGTGCAGCAGCACGCCACGCCACGGTGCAGTGAGCGCATGCTCACGGCAACAACGTGACACTGTTTGGGATGTGGGTGGCTTTTTGGCCAGGTCGCGCACCGGCTGCAAGGCCTTGTCCACCTCTGCCTCGCGGTCGCGCTCCCCCTCGATGCTCACCAGCCACTTCAGGATGCGCACCTCCTTCGGAGCATCCCTCTCGGTGGCTTCTTTTGCCTGTAAGCATGCATGCAACCATTCAATGCATTGAAGCCATGCATGTATGCATGCGGCGCCTCCACCTGCAGTCGCTCCTTGCACTGCGTTTGAATGCAGCAGCGCCCATGCTAGTCTTGCCTTTGCAATCAAAATCCCACACAGTGACGTGGCGATTGCACATGCAACTGTGCCAAAGCTAAAGGAACAGAATAAAAGCTATCGATTGATTGGCTGGCTGGCTTGCCCCGCCCCCAGGGGGGGGCATGGCACACAGGAAACACAGTGGAGGTGGGGGGGGGACAAGACACAAGATGGTCAACACCCCCCCCACGACCCCTCGCACCCAAGCGCGCTCAAGCGCGCAGCTGCCTCTGAGCAACGGTAGATAAAGTTTAGTAGTTTAGATTCGGCAGGGGGGCCTGTGAGAGGCATATCACAACAGCAATGCTGTATCGTGCCGTGCACTGCCCAGGAGAGTGCGCTTGTACGAGAATGTGGAGGAGGTGTTCATGTTTTGTCAAAATGTTTAATGTTTTGTCAGCTCCCAAGCATGCTCACACACGACCTCACCCCTGCGCACTGGCTAGCAGTTGGCTAGCCAATGTGGACAGCCTCACACCCCAGCATAAGTCCAAAAAGAACAAAACCCATCCCCCCGAAAGCGAAAAACAAGGCTTGGGAGGACCTAAAGAGATGCACGAGAATGCTTGTGGGTAGCTGCAATATAACCTGCAATGCAACTGACGAGTGGCCTGCAGTAGTTATACATCATCTAGGCAGCATGTTCAGCACAAAAGGTGTAAAGTTACAGGCACAAGTCCATAGAATGGATCATGTGCCAGAAACTCAACACAAGCGGCGGCATGCAACATCTGGCCGCCAAGCTCAGCCCGCGCGCACCTTCATGTAGAGGTAGTACATGATGTCCTTCACCTCGTCCTTAGCAAAGTCTGTCTCCTTGACGCCGGAGTACGCCTTGGCCAGAGTGAGCAGGAAGGCGGGGTCCACCTGGCCCTTGTCCGCGAGCATGTCGATCCTCTTGCCCGCCTCCTCCAGGCTGTCCACCTGCATGCATTGTACGCATGCATGCATCTACACAGAATCATGGGATGCGTGCTGATCTGCATGCCGATTTCCGTGCGATCAGGAAAACGGAGGACATGCAGCATGAACTCGGAAGTTCCCATGCTGGCATGCATTCAGAAGTTCGATCGCAACCCTTTCCCAGGGGCCCATACAACCTCACGCATGCAAGTGGAGTGGGAGGGTGTGCTGTTCTCGTCCCCCTTCATGTGGCGCCAGCAGCAGCAGCTTGCTCCATCTACTCGATGTTCTTTCTGCTTTACATCTGGGCAAAAAGGTTCTTTATCCTGACCAAAAGGTTGCTGTGAGCATATTTACGCACCCAGTATCTGCCTCACACCCCCCCACAGCCACCTTCCCCACTTGTGCCACCCGCCCGGGGGGGGGGGGGGGGGGGGGGGGGGGGGCGGTCCATGGCACCGTCACCGCCGGCCCCCACACATCCCTGTGTTCGCGCATGCACTGCTGCAAACATCTATCTCTCTGCAAACACCCCCCCCCACCCCCACAACGGCACCCTCAGCCTCGAACTCCCTCCGTTGCGCCCGTGCCCCGCCCCCCACCCCCCATACACATGCATCTATGCACTGTACGCCGATCGGAATACTTTACTTATCAAGGCTTCTCGCGCATTGCGCGACTCAGCCTCGCAATGCACTGTACCCCGACTCACAAAACATTCACACGGGCGCAGCGCTCGGCGCAGCGCAGACGCCGCCGCCCTGAAGAAGGAGGGCCCCACCTCAAGCACGCTGGCCAGCTTCTCCTGAGCGAGCCCCATCTTGGCGTCGTCCAGCGCGGCACGCGCGTATGCCTCATGAATTGCAGCGATGCGTTGCCCTGTAACCACAATCTGCTGCGCGCGCTCCTTGTCGTCCGCGGCGGCGGTCGCGATGTTGCCGAGGTAGTCGAAGAAGGCCTCTGACATGATAATGTCCTCGTGGCCTGCCACCAGTGCCTCATCCTCGTCCTCCGCGCACGCCTCAAACTTTGCGAAAAACGTCGAGAACCTGTACAGCACGCCGATTGCTCCAGGATTAATTTCAAGGACTTGGAAGCAGGAAAACGTGATCATTTTGGCGAAATATACCTTTCCGGGGGCAGTACATAGAAGAACACATTTCATCACTATCCGATGATTATCTGGCGCGCCCTCCGGTGAAAGCAACTTTATTGTTTTGGCCCAGCCCACTAGGTCGGCACTAAAGCAACCATGCGCTGCTCTGGCGGTACATGGCGCTGGCGCCGATGTTGGCAAGCTTGCTGCAACCGCAGGACACGATAGGCAGGCGAAAACTGAGACAGAAGGCAACAGTGGCTCAATTGTGCAACGCTTCACAACTTGATTCACTGTTTCTATCTTACAGCAAATACCTACCTAGCAATTATATCTTCTTAGCTATTATCTACTTAGACAAGGTAGCAACAGATATCTTAGCTGCCCTGCCTTACAGCAATTATCTTACAGTGGCCAGGCCACGGCCCTGACGGTATTGGGTTGAGCAGTATGAGTACCTGCTTTGCACAGGAAACGCCGGATGCTAGCAGTGAACTGTACGCAGAGGAGCTTTGTTTCGGTCTGTGCCATAGTGTCGCAATACTGGAGAATGATGACCATTGGACAGGGAACTAGTGACCCAGAATTACCCAAAACAACCCAAGGGTGTGTTGAGCGCAGTCCGAATTTTTGTTTCCACAGTTGTACGGTTTATCAAGGCTTCTGTAGTATTAACATAAGAGCAGTGCCACTGCCACTGTGGTAAGGTGTGACAACTCCACGCGAATGCATTCTGTAGCGAAAATACCGCCAAGACTCTCAACAGAGAATTAACGACACACTCATTGTTCTGTAGCTGCTCTTCCGTATGAAACTGAGTAGGTTATGTGGGTTAGTGGGGCTTAATCACACGAAAGGAGTGCAACATGTGGTGTGATCACCAGCGGCCATACCTGGCAATTTCCTCGTGGGCATTCTTAAGCCCTCGAGAGAAGCGCCTCAGCTTCAGCTTTTTGTCTGGGTCTTTTTCTGTTTTAATTCGCTCATCTATCCTGCATGCTCAGTTCTGCTGTGGTAGGGCACAGCTCTGTACACCCCAGGTGTTTTGTGCAAAACGCAACAGTACGCTGTGACTGAACGTCCGGCAACATGCTATGTCACAGGTACTGTGATAATAATAAAAGCAAACATTTTTGTGAACACTTTGCGGTATCAGAATGACAGTACCGAGAGCCATCAACTTCAGGAGTGCAAAACTTGTAAACGCAGCAGATGGCAGTCAGAAAGGCGTAAAGGCACCTGCTGAATACTTTGTCAGCAAGAGTTGGCCACTGCTTGCTGTACGCAATGAGGGTTCGCCATTCATTCTGGGGCTTTGCCTGGAAGGCCTTGATGAGTTTGTCACATAGTATTCGCTGCTCCTTTTCGGCCAGTTTCTTTATTGATCCAGTCTCTTTTGGCGGAGCAAATCCCTGTGGCGGTTGTTCTTCAATATGCGCCATGTCTGCTTCCGTAGTCGATGCTGATTGCGCTACTGTGCAGCGGCCGTGGCGCCGACCAACGCTGCTTTCGCCGGAATAACATTGATAATTAATAAGCCTGAGAACTGGGGTTGCCCTCGAAGGCGCTAGTACGCTGTTCACTGGGCTGGTGACGGCGCACCCACGGCAGACCCGCTGCATGCTGTCACGAGAGTAGCAGCTACTAAGGGAACAATTGACCTCGCAGATTTACAACGAGAGAAATCTAGGATGTACAGATGTTCATGCGTGCATCGCGCTGTGTGTGGCTGCAGGCACAGGTAAAGACTGGCTTGCGTTCAACTAACGAAGACCTTCCAGAAGGCGACGCTGGTTGCAGCAAACAGCGCCATCCCGAGGATGCAAATTCGTGCCGAGGCATAGATATATTTGCTATCGCTTTCATTCGGACTCTTGAGAATCTTGGGCGCTCTGGCTTCCACCGCGTAGTTTTTATGTCTACAAGTGCGGCGCTTGGCATTGCCTGCAGATATCATATGAGCCATGCTTGTGACGTACAATAATGCCATCAAATAAAGTCAGTGGATATGCGCCTGGCGTGTTCTTTTGTCAGGAATGCAGTCACCAAGCCGGCGGTGCTGAGTGACCATTACTCCACACAGCATGTTCTAGCTATGTATCTACGCGTCCATATTTATAACGAGCTGTGCAACAGCCATTAACTACTTGTTTGAAGTTACATCGTACTTTTTGTCTGGGCTATACGTGTACTTGCGTCCTGGTGCGACGAGCTGTTTCTGTGGCGGTTGGCACGGTCGGCTGAGGAGCGTGCGCGGGAGACATGCCAGGCGGAACGTCCAAGAAAGCACGTGGAAAGCACAGGCTAGATAAGTTTTACCAGCTTGCCAAAGACCAAGGGTGAGCTTCCACCGCCAGTGCTGGTTCTGCAAGTTTTCACTTTGTTTCCGTTGTACCAGCCCAATTCTTGACATTGCTCGCTCTCATTCGTCCCTTGATCTTGAATTCTACAACACAAGCGCGTTGGACGAACAGCTGCACGATCTGCACGTCGCAATTGACATGTGCTGTTGCCCATGGTGCAGGTACCGCTCACGTGCTGCGTTCAAGCTCATACAGTTGAACAAGAAGCATGGATTCCTGGACGATGCGCGAGCGGTGCTGGATCTGTGTGCTGCTCCAGGGGGCTGGCTGCAAGTGTGTGCCAAGCACTTGCCACTATCTGCCCGCATCATTGGAGTGGATTTGGTTTCCATCAAGCCCATCAGAGGCGTGAAGACGCTAGTGGAGGATATCACGACAACTTCTTGCCGGGAGAAGCTCCACAAAGAGTCTGGCGGGAGTTTGTTCGATGTTGTGCTGCACGATGGTGCCCCAAATGTTGGAGGTGCCTTTGCCACAGAAATGTACACCCAGGCACGTCACCAGTCGCTCCTAAAGTGATGGAATCAGTTCCTGCTGTGTACTGATATGTGTATATGTCATACAGACGCCCCTGAGCATCACCGAATTTACTGATTTCTGCTCCTGTTTCCTTGTATCTAGTTGCATTCCACCGCAGATATCTAGCAGTACTGGGAGGCCTAGTGTCTCCATAATAATAAACACCACATGCATCAGCCTGAGGTGCCACCACACATCTCATACCTCCCAACATGGCACCCATCCTGCCTGTTCTGGAGGGGTACCATGGCCGCCAGGGGCGCACAAGCAGTTTTTTTTTTTTGGGTGCCCCCCAGTTACAAACCAGAAGGGTAGTAAAAAGGCATGAACCCAAATAGCCAAAAGCAACTAACACAAAACATCCACCACTTCACTCGAATGGCATTTTTTTTGCCCCCCCCTTTTTTTTGCCCCCCCTTTGTTTTCCCCCTCGCGCCACACTTGAGCATGAACGCAGCCATCAAAGGTGATCCCTAGCCCCCCTCGCCTGATCTGCATTCCTCCTGCAGCAGTTCTCTTCCCCACAGCTACTGCACTGCTACAATTGTGAGTACTATTACTTGCAACAGTTTACTTCTAACTTCCCGAGCACGGAGGGGCCCTAAATCGGCGCATGCATGCAGTCAGCGTTGGCGCTGGACTCGTTAAAGCTGGCCTGCGACTTCCTGAGGCCGGAGGGGACCTTTGTGACCAAGATCTTCCGCTCCCGGGACTACACCGCGCTGCTGTTCGCGATGCGGCAGCTGTTTGCAAGGGTGGATGCGACCAAGCCGCAGGCATCGCGCGCCACCTCTGCCGAGATCTTTGTGGTGTGCAGTGGCTACAAGGCACCTGCTAAGATCGACCCTCGCCTGCTGGACCACAGATCCCTGTTCCAGGTGTGCCACTGCCGCCGCCGGCTTGCCGCTGTGCTGCTGCTGCTGCTGCGCTGCGCTGTGCTGTGCTATGGTTTGACACAGCTTGTGATCGTGAACTGATAGGTTTGTTGTGCCAACTGGTGGGGGGGGGGGCCTTGGGGCAGCCTGGGAGCAGGGAACAATGAGTAGGCACTGCAGTGATGGGTGAGGCCATGGCCAAGAGTGCTTGGGGAGCTGCGCTTGCTCGCTTGCTGCTGCTGCTTTGCGGTTTGATGTGTCATGTGGCCTTGCTGGTGTGTTAGGGCGTGTGTGAGTGGATTGCTTCCTTCATGCATCCCATACATGCAGTGCAATGTTTGGCGAAAATGAATTGTTCTTATTGGGTATGTGCCCCAATTCCTTTGATCCCCGATTAGGATAATTTTCTGCCTAAAGTAAAAAAGGAGAACAATGAGATTTTACAGGGTTTTAGAACAAGTTTCAACGTGTTCTTAAGATTCAATTAAAATGTCCGGACAGCTACAGTGCGGCCGCGGCCCACAGGCTGCCATAGCATGCAGTCTGTGCCAGCCACGCACAGTATGAAATGCACAGCATGCGAGGCAGGGTGGTGTGCAGGACCTGGAGGAGCCCGCGCAGGCGATGGGCCCCGACGCGCTGCTGAAGAAGATCGGCAAGAAGCACCGGCACAGGACGGGGTACGCAGAGGGCACCTCCCTCCTGCACAAGACGGTGTCTGTGCTGTCCTTCATCCGCTGCAAGGACCCCATGCCCATCCTCGCCAGCACCTCCTCCATCACTCTTGCCGCTGCCGAGGAAAGGAAGGCCCGCGACGCAGCCGCAGGTGTGCATGCATGCTGTGGTCATTTTAATTTTCGCCTCATTCACTGCCTTTTGGGGTTGCGCCAGACTCCTCCTCTTCCTCTCCAACTCTTCTGTTGCAGCAGAACAGTTGGAGAAACATGCAACAGAATCCTCCTCTTCCTCTTGTTCTTGGGCGGATGAGGGGGGGCGGGGCCCTCACCTCTGACGCACACAACACCTCTTAGCGCAGCAATGCAGTCGCCGATCTGGCACGTTCACGCCAGGGGTATCGTTCTTCACAACAAAGTTAATGAGATGCTATCGTGGTCACGCCGGAAAACCGTTAATTGTTACATGTATTATTACCCCCCAAGAAGAATACTTGAAAGTATTTCGCTGACACAGCTAGTTGGTCCCCAGTCCTTTGAACATGTATCCCTGGAGCATGCACACACGCATGCATGCATGCACCAACTGAATGCTCCAGCTGTCCTTGCAACTCCAATTCTCCCCTGTCAGCCCCAAGTGAGCTGCTCAGTGGCCATGCAGGCAGCGACGCCGACGATGATGCTTCGGACAAAGAAGATTCTGCTGCGGAAGCTGCAGGAAGGTTCTCAGAACCCGAAGCACTGAAGTTTGTGCTGGAGCACAAGGAGAGTGTGGGGGAGGTGCGTGCGCTGTGCAGCGACCTGCAGGTGCTGGGCCGCTCAGAGTTCAAGCAGCTGCTGAGGTGGCGCATGAAAGTGCGGAAGGATCTAGAAGCTGCTGAAAAGGCCCGCACGAAAGAGTTGGCTGCGGTGAGCTCCTTCGGCCCTCGAACCACGCCCCAGAGAACGTTCTAGAACGATTTCTGGGGCGTGGAAATCGTTCTAGAACGATTGCTGTGGTCTAGATGTTGCCAGAGCAGAGTCATGAGAGCTCGTATCATGTTGACTTGTGTGCTCGGCCAAACTCGATCAAAAACTATTCGCACAGAACAGCACGCGAAACTCAAAATTGTCTTCGCCTTCGTCTGTGCATGCATGCACTGATCAAGGTTCGTAAGCTGACATAACCATGAGGCAGTGCAGGAGGAGGCGCAGGCGGCGGGCGGGCACGCGGCCGCAGATGAAGAGGCAGAGGGGGAGGAGGGAGATCAGGCAGACAATGCAGAGGACAGGCTCATCAAAGAGATGGAGCATCTGCGGCAGAAGGAGGTCGTGGTGCGCGTGCTGTGCTGTGCTTTCATACCAGGTACTGTGCTGCGCTGTGCTGTGCTGTGCTGTGGAACCAGGTGCGGTGAGGTGCTTACCTGCGGGGCTGTGTCGGAGGCTGTGTGCAGCACAGCATCTTTCATGTGCTGCGCTGTTTTGCGCTGTAATGAGCTGTGACATTTCGTGCTCCGCTGTGTTGCGTGGGGCCGCGCCGGCGTCTGGAGGCCTATTTCGGGTAGCAACGGGTGTGGGTTAGGGGCCCCTCCAGTGGGCTGGGGTAGCCGGCGGCCGCGCTGCAGCAGCTGCGAAGGGCCCGCTTCCGCAGCGTGGCCTGCTTGCAAGGGCCAGGGGTCGGCAGCCAGAAACGTGGGTGCTGTGGTGCATGCAGGATGCGAAGCGGGGGAGGCGCAAGAAGAGGGAGCTGAAGAAGAAGGGCAAGATCCGCCTCGCACAGGCCGCCGCGGTGGCGGGTGTGGGGGAGGAGCAGGACCTCGGGGAGGAGGCCCTCTTCAGCCTCAACATCATCAAAGGCTCCCAAGCTCTGCAGTCTACTGGTGCGCATATGCATGCATCATGCATCTCCAGCCTGTGCATGCATAGTATTACATATAGCCCGAAGCCCTTCTTGGGTATGGCGTGGTTCCCGATTAGCTTCTTATTTATTTATTTTTGCATGCATAGTTCTGTACAAATTGTACGTGCTGTTGTGCCATTCGAGTGACGTGGTGGATATTTTGTGTCAGTTGCTTTTGGGTTCTTGCCTATTCACTACCTTTCCGCTTTGTCAACGATACAATTTGTATTGTATTGTATTGCAGCTATGAGCTGAGCATGCATCGCACACTGGAGGAGTGCCACATGTCAGGGGCCGCCTGCTGTGGGGCCTCTTCTGGGTGTGGCTCCTGCTTTCACCAGGAGTTCTCACTGCTACTAAGCATTGCCTGATGCGCAAGATATGTGGGTAGTTATGTGCATGAATACATTGTCAACCATCCAAGACTCAACGTTTGCTTGGAGAATCCATCCATCCGTCCCAGCAACCCGAAACCTGGGTATCAAACTGCTTTATATGGAGGCATGATGTTTTCGAAAGACGATATGTTGGAAACTCCATCCCTGCCGCCACCGCAGCACCCCAGCAACTGCGCTGCAGCACCAGCACCAGCACCAGCAACCGCAACGCCCTAGGCGCAGCTGACGCAGCACTGTATGCATGCAGGGGATGCAGACGCGATGGACGCCGAAACAGTGGCGGCCACGCTGGAGGCGCCCAACTCCGACTCAGAGATGGCCTCCAGCGACAGCGATGACGGCGGCGCGTGGGGCAGCGACGAGGAGGCCGCCGCCGCCGCAGCGTACGACGCACGCGTGGAGCAGCAGCTGGACAACGCGTTTGAGAGCTACCTGCAGCGCAGACATGCGCGCGACGCGATCAAGGCCGAGAAGCAGAAGCGCTCCCGCCTGCGGGACGCCGGTGCGCCCCCACCCCCCCCCAGCAACTGCTGCTGCTGCTGCTTCTGTCACATCGCTGGCTGTATCTTTGGCCTTGCCTTTGCACCTTGCGGCCGTTATTTGGAACTGTTTCCAGTCCAGTCGCTGGCTGTGGCTTGCAGCCTTAAAGAGGCCATGCACAGCTGCCCTGTACATGTCCATCGCAGCTGCATGCTCTGCGCCTCGGAGTGTCCCTAAAAGAGTTGAGCCTGTGCGTCATATCGTGCTGTTCTTCAGTGCGGTGTCTCGGCAGGATGTGTCGGATGCATGCGTTGGATGCGCAGACTCATGTTCTGGCCACATAGCGGAGCAGGTGCTGCCTGAAAAGAGAAAAGAGGAGGCTGAAAAGGGAACCATATCAACAGCAGCAGCATGCATGCATGCAGGTGAGGACGACGCAACAGCGGCGGCAGCCGAGGCCGCGCAGGGCATCGCAACTCTGCCATCCCGGCATGGCGAGAGCGACTCGGAGGCGGAGGGGGGCGAGGAGGACCGCCGCGCGGGGGGGGGGCTGCTGGTAGGGTTTGGCGAGAAGCCCTCTGCGGAGGAGGCCACGCAAAAGTGGTTTGCGCAGTCAATTTTTCAGGTGCTCCCCTACGGTACCCTGTGCTGTATGCTGCATGTGACTGAGCGTGAGTTTCTGTGGGGGGGTAGGTGGGCCGCATCATGACCTCATGCCCCGTTTGATCGGGGTTCGATGCAGGTATTGTTCTTGTGTTTGAAAGTGGGATGTATTTTCGGATGGTCGAGGCATGCATGGCAGCGGAGGCATTACAGCGCAGGACGTCAGCGGCGGCGAGTGTATCTGTTGAGAGAGAGAGGTGCTGCAGCGACGCTGCCACAAGCGGAAAGCCTGCGAAAAGCCTACGAAAGAATGTGTATAAAATTACAGGCATAAGTCCATAGAATGGCTCATGTACCAGCAAATCATCGCATGAAAGAAGGGCCTCTGTTGCTCCCAACCCCACCCCACCCCTCCCCACCACTGATGGTGTCACACCTGCAGGACGAGGGCCTGCTGACTGATGATGACACGGGCGATGAGGCAGGCGAGGGTGCCCGCGAACCCCCCCCACAGCTGCAGAAGGGAGGCACCGCTCGCATGGCGCAGCAGCGGCACGTTGACATGGGCGGTGGCTCCGGGGATGACTCATCATATGATGCCGCAGACGTGCATGTGCCGCTTGCAGTGCTGGCAAGCCCTGCAGCCGCACCTGCGGCGGGGGATCAGCCCCCGCATAGGGGGGGCGAGGTGGCGCCTGCAGCGGCGGCTGGAAACACTGGCGAGGGGAGCGACAGTGAGGCAGGCGAGGACGACGATGAGAGGGCGATTGCAGCGATGAAGGGCTCCGCGAGGGCTCAGGGCTGCGCTGCCGGGATGGGCGTTGGCGGAGGTGCAGGTGGGCAGGCAGGCGAGCTCGTGGTCGTCCCCCAGGTGCCTCCCCTCCCCTCCCCTTGCCTTGCTCTTCTCTCTCACACTCTTTTGAGAATTCCCACTCTTTGGGTGAAAGAGTGTGAGAAAGAGATTCTCACCCTCTTTTGTACTCGCAGACTTATTTATGACAGCGCACAGCATTCACATGCATGCATGCATGCATGCAGGACCGCGACGGCGATGAGTCAACCGACACCGAGGACGAGTTTGCCGCTCTGGACGAGCATGCGCAGGCGGAGGTGCGGGCGATGGCGCGCCGGTGGCTTGGGGGGCGCAAGGGCGAGCTGTCCCTGCTGGAGGCCGCGTACAACCGCTACACGTTCGATGATGATGCGCTGCCGCGGTGGTTCAGGGAGGATGAGCGGCGCCACATGCAGCCCGCCGCAGTGGTGTCACGCGAAGAGGTGGCTGCTGAGAAGCAGGCGCTGCGGGAGATTGATGCGCGCTCGCTGAAGAAGGTGTGCATGCATGTTGCGCTGTGTGGGTGAGGGGTTAGGTGTTGGGGGGTGCTGGGGATGCACTGCAGTGGTGGCGGCAGTGCCGGAGTGGGCGCTGCTGTGCTGTTTGGTATGATACGATGCTTGTGCAGTTAATTTACAATGCATGAAGTGGCTGTATGCATGTATGTATGCATATATGCATGCATGCAGTGTAGTTTCGACTCTTCATGCAACTGTGCGCCCCAAAGAAAGCCCGGCGAACCGAGTCGATCGTGTATGGCAAAGTGCTTGCAGACGTGCTTGCACCACGAAGAAAATGCCGACCTACAGTGCAAAACAAGCTATCGTAGGTCCGAAGAATCCGCCGTAGACTGTATACTTTCTATGCATGCATGCATGTGCATGTGCATGTGATGATGTGATGTGAGGGTGTTGTGGGAAGCATGCAGGTGGTCGAGGCGAAGGCGCGGAAGCGGCGGAGGGTGGGCAAGAAGCTGGAGGCCGCGCGGCACAAGGCGGAGGGCATCGCGGACGGCGAGGACATGTCCGTGCACAGAAAGGCGGCCGAGATCGGCAAGCTGTACGCCAAGGCCAAGGCGGCCGGCCGCGACAAGCGCAAAGGGGGGGCCGCGAACGACAAGGGGCTGAGCCGCAGCGCACGCGAGAAGGCCAAACGCAAAGGCCCCCCTTTGGATAGGAGAATGATTGCGGACAAGATGAAGGGGGCTGCCAAGGCGATCACCAAGGGCCGGAAAGGGGGAGCCAAGGGGAAGGGGGGCAAGGGCCGCGGCCGTTAGACCCGCGCGCGCGCGCGCGCAGTCTTCCTCGCTGCACAACTATCTCTTATAAACCGCAGTCTTTTTCGCTACAAAGCCTCTAGGGTGCAGCTTTGAGCGCGCGAGGTACTTGCAGGGGCGTGCAGGCGGCGACTGAAGTGGTGGTGTGTGCGACTGTCTGCTGCACTGAGGTCTGGATTGGTCTGAAGTGCGGCCGATGTGAAATTATACTATACTATTTCGACCGAGGGCAGTGTGGGCGCTTGGTGCTTTAGTATTGCGCCACTGTCAATGTAAGTTTCTCTGCGGATGTCACTGGTGCTCCTAGGCGTGTGCGATTTCCGTGCTTGCTTACCGCACCTCTGCAAAGTTCAGTGCCACAGCTGATGTTGCCGTGCAATGCATGCCCATCACCCGCTTGCCAGCCTGGTGGGCGACAGGCCCTCGGCGCGCTTTCCAGCGCTGCCGCTGCACTGTTTACCCAGCATGGCGCGCGCCCACCACCAGCACTGCCGCGTCCTAGCCAAGTCTTTACAAGCCATACATATAGACACAGGCCAAGAACTCAACTATCCAGGCACAAAACACGCCAGACCCACACCACTAGAAAGCGACGCGGCACCAGCACGTGCCTCCGGGCGGAGGCCGCTGCTCTGCTACGGCTATGCACCCTGAAATAGAGGAATTCTTAATTTGTTGGGAGTCTTATTCTGCTGGCATACGGGCCTGCTTGCAGACCACGTTACGTAACCCTGTACACACACACCTCGTACGCACGCGCATGCATGCCCCAACTCCATGCAGCCTGCGGTTGAATGTACCCAGCACGAGACGAGATTATATCTTCTCGTATATACACATATCTTCTCTCTCTATCTCTCTCTCACTGTCTCAATATGGCGTCGAGAAGCCTCGAGAAAGGAAACTAGTGACAACTCTAGAAGAAAAGCAAGAGGTGCTCTAGAGCAGCCGCTAGAGCCAGTTGCGGCGATAAGCCATATGCAGCGCCACGAAGGCACAGGCGCGCGTCACCAGGAGCATCGCAAGCACCACCCACACGTTCTCAGCGACAGAGAGGCTGGTGCTGGACGCGTTGGCCCTCGCCAGCATGCCGCCGTCGAGCTGCGTGCCGTCCGCCGCGGCCAGCTGCAGCCCCTCCATCTCGTTCTGGAAGACTGCCGCGTTGGCGTACCTGCGCACACACTCGCCTGATTTGTTAAAATGTGGGTGGACATCGTGAGGAGATGTCATGAACAGGAATCGAAGGAGCGATCACCTGATACTCATTATTGAGTGCTCGTTAATTTTCGCTATTTTGGTTCATTCATGCCTATTCACTACCTTTCTGGCTCGTTTGAGAAGAAAAATTATTCGGGGACTACTACACCATGCGTGTGTCATGCGATCTGCTCAGGCTAGCACTAGGGAGCCTGCTGATGCTCACTTGCAGGGTGAGGGTGTTCTTG
>JAUMHD010029795.1:0-26408 GCA_032359135.1 Ulvella scutata | reverse complement strand
CGGTGGCGTAGTCCGAGCCGGGGAGGCCGGCGAGCGAAGCGTGCGAACCATCGGTTCCCACTCGCGTCGCACGCCGCCCCCCCCTTCCTCCGGTGCATCAGTACACAAACGAGTGCTTTCTCTTTTAGGAGTGGCACATAAACTAGTGCTCATTGTCCGGGGTGAACTGAAGCGATGTGTATTCACTACCTTTCCGGTTTGTAAAAGAACTGAAGCAAAAGTTTCAAAATTTTCCTATTCCCATAAGATCATCTTACAAACCGGAAAGGTAGTAAATAGGCATGATACTGGTGATTAAGGGATCGCTGGTGGGGAGGAAGCAAGTCATACGGATCGTAGCCTCCTTCGGGGGGTAATCCACCTGGTCTGCGGCATTTCAGTCCGCAGACGACGGGGCAAGAAGGGGGTTTTGTCTGACAAAACCTCCTCCTAGGCACCACAACCCCAGCTTCATACGAATATTTCCGCTTCAATACTGCAAGAATACAGCAACGACAGCACCAACAGCTTACACTGGAGACCACGTCTCCGTTTTTTTGTGCCCCTGTCCACTGTGTATCGGCGCTACCGGTGTCCGGCGTCTGCCTCGCGGCAAGGGCCTCTGGCAAACTTTTGCCTCCGCAGAGATGTGCTGCCGGGGGGACGTTTTGGGCAGGGTTATGGCCAAAACCTCGGGAAAAAGAAAACTTAGATGTAAGAGGGCCCTGGGGGCCAACGAGAGAGAGAGAGAGAGAGAGAGAGAGAGAGAGGGAGAGAGGGAGACGGGAACCATGACATACCGAAGTCCTTCTTGGGTATGCCATGGACTTCCAAGCCAAGGACTTCGGAAGGAGGGGTAGGGCACCACTGATCACCAGGGTCGCTTAGTTAGATAGACTAATCCTGATTATTTGGGACTGTTTTTTTAGGTGTGTGACCTGACAAAAGAAGCGGCTCTGGTGATCGCTGCAGGAGACCCAGGGGGGCCGCACAGGAGCAAGGGGGGTAGCAGGGCGGTGGACTGGGGCAGAAAGTGACACGAAACCGAAAAAACACACTAATCGGGAACCACGCCATACCCATGAAGGGCTTCGGCCTCAGCACCCCCGCAGGGATGGGCCAAGAGGGGTGCGCGAGGCAGGGGGGGAGGGGGGGGGGTTTGGGGCACTGGGGTGTTGTTGATGACATCAACTTGATGTAGGTCCTTGTCCCGCGCCTTCGGTGGTGCTGAGGCCGAAGTCCTTTCTGGGTATGGTGTGGCTCCCGATTAGTGTGTTTTTTTTCGTGGTCATTTATTGCAAACTGGCAGTTCGAGTGGCATGCCTATTCACTACCTTTCCGGTTTGCATGAATAGGCATGAACCAAAATAGCCAAAAGCAACCAACACAAACATCCGCCACTTCACTCGAATGGCACAACAGCACCATCACAACAGTATTTCCCAGCAAGCTTAGCCTAACTGCGATAGTTATGCCGAAACACAATGCAAGATTGTGCACTGTTTGCATTCCTGGATATGCCCAGTATCGCAATTAATAGCACCTGACGTTTTCACTGGCAGTATACCGGTAGAGAAGTGTGATTCTTGTTTTGTACGTTACATCTGTAGCTATTTTGCTGCCCTTCCTCTGGTTTCAGGCTTTCAGGTACACAGTGTTTTCTTGAAACGATTTTCTGTGGCCACAAATATCCCTCTACAAACCGGAAAGGCATGAAACCAAACAGCCACGAGCAACTAATGCAACATAATCACTACTATTTGCACTGTGACTGCCCAACCATTCGCAATAGTTCGTCTGCAGCTGGGCACTAGCCGAAATCTCGGCGCGATTTGACATGGCAAACTTGTAGATACAACAGCCGCGCTCTGTGCAAAACCCAGCAACTTTGAGGGGCATCTGTCCGTCGCAGCACTGTTTAATATTCGAGTACTTGTCAGAAGGGTCGCATAAGACACATTGAGCGCTTATTTCCCGTGGGTGCGAAGTAGACTCGTACGAGGGATAAGTGCCAGAGCATCATACTCGTTCTGCTGTGCTTCACATCCGCCATAGGCACCCGCTGAGTACCCATGACATCTCTCTCTTGTCGACGGGTCTCGCGCGCAAGGCTGTGCTTGACACGTGCGCGGCCTAACACGAACAAGCATCGGCATCAGATCTCTCACAGCACACTCACACCTCGACGATGCGGGAGCGTTGGTGAAGAGGAGAGTAATAATGCACCCGCTGTGTTAGATATACAGGCTGCGCAAGTAGTTTCGCTGGCAGCTGCCGGTTTGGTGGTGTTCGCTGGGGCTGCACAAGCGGGGGAAGCAGTTCCCACGGAGCTAGCTGGGTTGCTGGATTCATGGCTGGTATGAGCTCATCTCTCCGACCTGATGCGTTAATCACGTTGTGGCGCTTCAGCTTGTGAATGTGTGGTTCCTGCGAATATTCTGCGTTTGAAGCGCTTGGTTCTGAGACCACACACACGTTCTTCTACGTGTCCCTACTTACTGCAAGAAATGGGTAGCGAGAAAAGCTCAGACCAGCACTATATATCTCTTTGTTATATTGCCTTGTGATGTTGTAAATTGAGGACTTTCGCAGCTTGCACAAGTATCACAAACAGCATGGTGGTCTTCATCCAGCTTTCCCAGTACCTGCAGCAAGCTTCGATTCAGAGGCATACACTGTCAGATATTCCAGTGGCATATTGACTTCGTGCTGTCTTTATACTGCATGTTCTTTCACAAAACGCTTGCTGGCCCTCATCAAGGAAACTCAGCCATTGAAGAGCAGCTGCAAAACAGCAAGCACAGATGATTCCACAGCGTGATAATGTTTTACCTTTTTCGGTGATGGGCTTTGGTCTTCATTAGTGAGTTGGGAAGAGCCTATGTCGATCGCACCAGATGCTCATTGCAGGATGCAATCCAAGCTCTTGGGCCCCTTGGCCCAGCGGCCTTCGTGGTCACTATTGGCATATGTGAGTGCATACCCTTCTTCCCAACTCAACCGCTCTCCATCTGTGCTGGGTTGCTATTCGGAGGAGGCACAGGAGCAGCCCTGAATCTTCTCGGTCTTTCCATAGCCTCAACGTTAGCCTTCACACTATCCCGAACCGTCGGTAGAGGCCTTGCACAAGCAGTAATAGATGCCGAAACAGGCGGGAAAGAGGGCCAAAGTGGCGGACAAGGCACCCAGAATGCGGTAGCTGCACAAATCGAGAAGGCGCAAGCTGCTATTGAGAACGGAGGCCCTCTGCAGCAGTTCACAGCCATTCTGCTGCTCAGATTGACCCCTGTAGTACCGTTCTCGGCGAGTAATTACGTTCTGGGCCTGACTCCTGTGGCTTATGGGCCTTTCATAGGGGCCACAGTCGCAGGTGAGTGCTGCTCCTGCCTTCACTACTGTAAATAGTGAGAGAATTGGTAGCTGCATAATGGACTTGAGCACAGTCAATAGTCAGAGAGTTGGTCACTCCATAATGAATTTGGGCTCTGCATTTTAGTCCCGGTGCTCTGCGCTCATGTATGTTTGCACCCCAGAGTTCCTCAGGTTGTTTCTGTCAGTAGTTCGGTGCTATTTTGGGAGCTTCCCCTCTTGCCCTTTTCCTGCTCAACGCACACCGCCACACACCGTCAGCATAGGGAGGACTACAGGCTCAAGACACGTGCTGCAGTGCTGTAGACAAGCTCTTTGTTTTGCCTCTTGCAACTCGCTGACAAAAGGCAAGGGGCAGAGGCTATTTTGAGAATAGTGAGACTAGCTTGTGTGAGAATAGTGACCAGTAACTAGTTTGTGTGAGAATAGTGAGAATAGTTTGAGAATAGTTTGAGAATAGTGAAACAGGTGGCTTTGGCGTTTTACTTATCAGTTGTCCTGATGTTCCACATGTGTGATGGATGTTCGTCCGTAGTTCTTTCCTTCTCAGTCGCTCTCAGTTGTCACAAGTCTCAGTACCTGTACGCTCTCAGAAACAGTAAGTAGCAGTGTATTTGCAGGCATGTCCGTGTGGGCTGTGCTGCTGGCATCTCTGGGGGGAGCGGGGAGGGGACTGTTGGCATCTGGTGAGGATGTTTCAGATGCAATCGCACAGGTGCGATCATCCAACTTCCCGACATCTTTTCTAGTGTGCAAACGAAAAGCGGAAGTTCCGCTTTTCTTTTCTTGGGCTTTGTGTCCCATGATGCTGAGGTTAACACTTGTGCGCTGATTTCAAGTCGGTTAAATGTTTGTGTTTGCATCAACAACACGTCACAAACATTGCCTCTGCATATTACAGTAGATGGAAAAGAAATGTATCTGTTTGTTTACCAGCACTACTATCACAGTCGAGATGGTGCTGTTGTGCCATTCGAGTGAAGGGGTGTATGTTTTGTGTTAGTTGCTTTTGGCTGTTTGGGTTCATGCCTATTCACTGCCTTTTCGGTTTGTAAGACACTATCACAGTTTGGCCAAGAGCGCTGGAAAATACTTTTGTGGTGGCCTCCCTCGTCCCGTGTGGCTTGGGGGTGTATGTGCTGGTCCCATTCCTTCGGGGGTGCTGAGGCCGAAGCCGTTCTTGGGCATGCCGTGGTTTCTGATTAGGTATATTTTTCAATGTGCTATTATGCCGTTTGAGTGAAGTTGTGATTTCGTTTTGTTCATGTTGGCGCTGACTTTTAGGGTTCTTGCTCATCAGCTACCTCTTTGCGTGTAAGGAATTACCTAAGCAGCCAGGGCTGTGCCTGTGCAACCTGAGACAGGGTTCCTTTTTAAGGAATTGAGGGAAAGTAGTTATTTTGGCGAGACAGCCCTTTCAGGGGGACGTTCAATACAACCCTCTCAACAATTCGTTATTATCCCCTGTACGATTGCATCCGGAATATTCATCAAACCCATTTGCATGCCTCGGGTTTCAATTCATGAAACCGAATCATCTGGGTTTCATCACCTAGGGTTATTGGTCAGGGGAGATGATTGCCCGGGGTGAACTCCGCTCAAAACAACTGACTGTTTCAGCCAGGCACTCAAAGCATGTATAGTTGGGCCTGATATGAGGGCTACATGCTGTGCAGGTGAGCTCAGGCGCTGGGGAGATGACAGGGACAGTAGTTGCATGTGCGGTGGTGCTGGCCATCGGCGCCTTGGGCTTGAACGCAGTCGCCCCCACCATCCTCCCAGACCCAGAGAATCTCGGCAAGCCTGAGGCTCAGGCAGAGGCGAAACGGCTTGCGGGGCTGCGGTCAGCTGCAATGGTGCGCGCGCAAGAACCTGGGGACGAGGGAGAAGATGCCATAGAGCACGAAGCTGTATTAGCATCTGCAAGTAGAGTGCAGAAAGAGTAGATTGATCGTTGTTCATTGTGGTGACCAAAGAGAGCTGGAGCTTTCGTGGTGGATGTGAGGTTGTGGATCGAGTGTGATGTTTGTAACTTTTGATGTGTGTAACAGTGACATCGATAGCATGGTGCGTGTTCACATCGACACGGGCGCGGCTCACAAGCACGAAAGGTACAACACCATAGATCATCGGATGGTGGGTGTGCTCGCTAACTTCGAACTGTGAATAGTCTTTGCTGTTGTCCGTGCTGCTCTTCGGTGGAGCGAATGGATGGGTTGGGTAAGTCAGGATGACACGTCAAGATTACATGTAGTAATCACATCGATAGTGGCGCGGCACGGATGCACACAAAGCGCATAGGACTAGGAGCAGCTTCAGGAACATAACCTTGTAACCACTAAACACGGAGTAAGAATAATGACACAACACACGTGGTAGAACCTATCACACACAGCAGAGCCTACCAGATCACAAAGTACTGAAGGCATCAAGCGTAAGCTCCCTGTACCTACACACAAGCGGCACAGATCAGTACATGTAGTAATCACATCGACACTGGCGCAGCTACAAGCCGCAAGAAGTGTCTACACATATCAAGTACAAATCCATGGAAGCTGCACCCGCACACAATGACACGCACACCGGGAACTACCACATCAGCATGCATCAATGCCCAAACACCCCCACGCCTAGCATGTAGAGCAGACCAGCGCTGCCTGGTCTTGTCCCTGGCTAACAACCCTGCTAGCCAGAAGTAACATAGAAATGCATGCATGCAAGTCATATGAATTCGTAGTCCATGGACGTCCATCACCATGCGTCACACAGACACAGCACCTGCAGATACGCAACCCAAGGTAACAGTGGGGGCATGCTGGGGAGAGAACCTCCGGGGCAAGCAAGGGCAGCGCAGGCTGCTACATGTGACACCTCCGCCCTGTTCATGCATCATGATGCCTTCCCTGCGGACACCATGATGCCTTCCCCAGGGCCCCGGCCTGCGCCCCCTCTGCATGTAGCTGCGTGTACTTCAATCTCCTCCGTAACTCCCCTTCCTACAACCTTGAAAACCCCCCTTGTCATCTTCTGGCAGGGAAAGAAAAGACCTAAAAAACAAGTTCTCCTTGTTTCCACTGCATCGTCTGGTACTTTGCTTACCACGCGATAGGCTGAGATGTTTCAACATACAGCCACTGCAGAGCAGCGCTCTCATAGGAAGTATGGCGCCATATTAGGAGGCTGTGCAGCCTCCGAATAAGCACAAATTGAATTGTGCTGCTGTGCCGCGCCCCCTTTACAAATTGAATTGTGCTGCTGTGCCGCGCCACTATCGATGTAACTTTCAAATTGAACTATTTGAACGGTTTTCGTCTCAAACTCTGTTTCCGACACAGGACAATGGCCAGCGCGCTACGTGGGCACGAGACTGGCAATCGCCTGTAGATTAAGAAATCTATTGCATGAAGCGCGTGACTGTCAGCTGTCTTCGCAAATCCGGCACCAGTCCAGAGCGGACTGTGGATCTACCCTTCATCTCCTCCAAACCTCCCCCCAGCATGTTCACTGCAGTGGGGCTCGCCTCGTTGCTGTTCTTCAGCAACATTGCTTCGTCAACCGAGGCGTCTCGGTTCCATGATCAGCGCTTCCCAGAAAGTGATAACAGCGGTGTCCTGCCAAATACGGACGCAACTGGAACTGGACCAGAGAAATCAGCTTCTAAGTTTGAAGAACCTGCTACATGCAGGTATAGCTCTGGTGGATGCTCTGGAATAGATGCAGGTGCAATCCTGCTGCTGTCACCTGTCTCTGCAATGTGGCTCTATCATCGCCCCTATAGGGCCCTTTTGTGCACACCTAGATTCATAACTGTTATGGGAACTTGGGTGGAATGCTATTCGATGTGGAGGTGCATGTCACAAGCTCATCCGCAAACCAACTGCTCCGCAGCCTATCTCACCCAGTGTAAACGCATCTATAGCGTACCAGACAAACGAGACGATATAAATTTATCATCACGACTTGCCGAACTGGGTCTTACATGTGATATGTCCATCCGGTTGCGTGTCGATGGTTGGGCATGGGATGGAGGCCAGTGCTACTAGACAACATAGTGTCCTCGGAGGCACAGTAGAAGCTGCATGAAAGGTAAGTAGAGTCCTAGAATAAACATCAGTAGCACACAACACAGGTTTCACGCTGAAAAGAAGGAAGAGCACTGCCCTGGGTGTGGTTGTGCCAGCCTGTTCCTGCAGCACCCCATCAGACCACGACCTCGACGTCACGGATATCCGCGAAATGAGCGACAATCTGTTTGCTGATGGGGGTCTGCCAACAGATGTGAGAGCTAGCAACATGGTCTGGGCTTGGGTGCGCCTCTGCAGCTTTCGTGGCATCTTCAATAAACATACCGAGACTTTTAGACACGCTGAAGAGCTTTCTAGCTGCCTGGATCAATATTTATGCTCATGTGTGAGCGAATTTATGGAGCATAGCTGTATGTGGCTCTATGTCGTGTCAGCTCGATGTTGGAGCTTCTTCGAGCCCGCAGCTCACTGCACACTGCACCAGCCTGGAATTATGCTAGACAGGGTTGTTCTTAGTGCCACTTTATCAGCCTAGGCTGAAATAATTAGTTTCTTTGAGCGGACCCCACCTCCCACACCACGCACCAGCCATCCCAACAGCACCCAATCTAACCCACTCCAAGACCCTCCCCACACCCCACACCCGCAATCCCAACAGCCACCAATCTAACCCCAGCATCACATGCAGGGCCAATTCCTCGATCATGACCTCGTAGCAACTCTAGACGACCACAATAGCCACCTCTTCCCAATCCAGATCTCCCATGGCAGCTCCTCTGCAACAATGAACCTCCTGCGCTTACTCAAGGAGCCTGGAGCCGATGGCTGCGCTTTCCCAGTAAACACCGTAACACCCCACATCGACGCTGGAACAGTGTACAGCCCAGACGAAGACTACTTGCAGTCCACGCTTCGCGAGCCAGGCTCATGCATGCTGCGTATGACTGACGGGGGCTTCTTGCCCCTGTCTGCGCCGGTAAAGACGTCGAGCACCGCTGCCGCGCGTGTTTTCTGGCTTGCCGGGGATCTTCGGGTAAACGAGCATGCTGTGCTGACGTCCATGCATACCATTTGGGTGCGCTCAACCATGAATTGGCCATGTAATTGGTATACTTCAGTACTATAGTAAAGTATAGTAGTGGGCGCCACGACATAGTAAAGTACTATACAGCATAGTAAAGTATAGTGGTACTGTACTTTCGTGATGGTGCTGTTGTGCCATTCGAGTGAAGTGGTGGATATTTTGTCTTAGTTGCTTTTGGCTATTTGGGTTCATGCCTATTCACTACCTTTCCGGTTTGTAAGAGGGGAATACTGTACTATAGTATAAAGTACTGTGGGTGATGAGTGCAGTGGTGGATTCAGAGTTCTAAGAGACTTTCGGGGTGGTGGTGTTCTTTCCTGTCTACACACAGCCATGTCAAGAATGAAGAGGTGTTCTGTTCGGGTCACAGTTTATTCAGCTTCAGACCATCCCGGAAAAGAATCAGGACATTCATATCTTGCCACTCTCTTAGAAAACAAAGTACTCTCCGATGAGGATAATTCGTTCCTGTACCTTATATTTACCCCTGGTGTGCATGGGGCAGGTAAGGGAGCACAACAGGCTTTGCACATCGATGAATAAACGTTTCAAGCAGTTCTGGCGCATGACAACTGATGACAAGTTCGAGCTGGCTCGCAAGGTGCGCTCTTCCAATGAAACATGGGGGGTGCGAGTGAAGCCAATCCATGTGGCAGGGTTGGAGAGCAACACCTGGTGCAACAAGAAACGCCTGAGGCAAGTCACACAGGATAAGATTTAAATAATGGCGTTACGGCAGATAAATGCATCTGGAACACGGAAGAGCCTTTTTTCCAGTGTGCAAGAGTTTCGGAATTGTTTTGCTTCTTACACATGAACTGCCTTCTTGGCTTCTAATCATCCATTTGGATTGTAATCGTCCCCCTTTGGATTAGAATGTCACGGGCATCTGGAAAAGAGTGACAGGCCGCTGTGTTTCGAAGGTGTGGAAAGCTCCTTCGATTCCGCGGTTAGGCTCTGTCAGGCTGCGGATGGTACCTATCAATTGCACAGTATTCACAGTTTGGTTGCCTCATCGCAGGTTGTGATGGCCAAAATCCAGGAAATCACAATAAAGGAGTTTCTGCCTGCGATTGGGATTCGACAGTCGCAGCTCCGGCATGCCAAGCCGCTCATGGACACCTCTGCCATCTCCATGGAGTTTGCAACTGCCGCGTTCCGATTTGGGCATGATCTGGTGCCTGAAAGAATGGGAGAGTTCAACACCACCGAGGTGCGGTTTCAATGCCTATTCACCACCTTTCTGGTTTGTAAAGGATACCGAGGTGCGGTTTTGGGTGCTTGGCCATTTTCTGCCCATTCGACTTGTAGCAAATGTTCAGGATTCTTGGGTTGTAGAGGGTTATTTGGTTCTGTCTGTCACAACATGGAATTGGTTTGAATACATATGTTGGTAGCACTGCTGCAATATGTACGGCAGAATGCTGCAGCAATGGCATGTGAGGTCACCAGTGTCGTGTAGTTAGATAGAATAATCCTGAATACTTGGGCCTGTTTATTGGCTGTCTTCTCTGATCATTAAGTGATTCTGATGATCACTGCTGGACAGTGTCACTGAGGTCTAGGAACTGTCCAGTATCACCAAAAACGGGCCCTCGGGGCCACTCCAGTGCCAAACTGCATGTGCTTGACGTTTACAAGCTGTGTGTGTGGTTGCAGTTGTTTGATGGCGAGAAGTTTTATCTGCAGCAAGACTCAGAAGGAGCCACTAGGTTGAAGCCAGGTGCTGCACAGCTCATGGATCGACTCCTGAAGACAGTTTCCAGAACTCCTGCCAACAAGGTGGATGGCAGGCTCTCTGAAACTCTCAGAAACGTCTTGTTTGGTGCTTTTGGAGAGGATTTGGCTTCCAGAAACGTTTTCCGGGCCCGGGATGTTGGAATGGTGCCCTACAAGGAGTTGACCGATTGCTACAGAAGCCACTCTTATCATCCTCAGGTGATTTCAGTTGTATCTAAGGAACTGCCTTCAACGCCATTGGTTGTGCTTCTGGATAGGCTCATGTCAGATTTGTAGTGCACTGCATACACCTATCTATATACTGTGCATACCTATCTGATGTGTGATCTGATCTCCTCTCTCAACAGGTACAGACAACAGGAAGAGTACTCGAGCCAATGATGTGTGCGGAATGGAGGCCAGAAGGTAAGGCCTAAAAAAGTTCAGACCTCGGTAGTGTCAATTGAGATCAACCCGATGCCAGTCGTTCAGCCAACTAGAACCTGCTTGTCTGGCCAGTACCATATACCATCCTGCTGCACATCTAGTAAAGAGATGGAAGTGCTTGCTTGTGTTGCTCTGGAGCTAGCAGAGATCAAGGTTTAGGAACGTCATATTTTGCTTTCCAGTCTATTATTTCACAGCCACAGATACTTCCCTCCCATATACTGCCACCAAACTTGGGATCGTGTCCATACATTGGGTGCAGTGGCACGACCTCTCACACTCTGTCGTGGCAGATGCACGAGCTGCTGCAGCCAGAGGCAAGATGAGACAGTCCTGAGGATATGCTGCAGGCAGTAGCTCGTCACACAGCTGCTCAGAGTTTGGCTGGACGGAAATTGTCTCTGAATGAAGTTTGTCCTTACCTGACACCCTTCAACTGTTTGCAGGACGATCACGAGACAGATAATGCGTTTCTTGGGCTGATGCGGGAGAAACGGGGCAGGAGTTTGCTGGGAACCACTGCAGAGATGATCATAGCTGAACAGTTCCACCGTGTGCTCTTTGGAAAGGATGGGTACTACTGGAAGCAGGACACCCATGAGCTGAGACCTTTCCTGTGGGAAATTTACACAACCAGATGGTCCTACGTTGTTAACACCAACTCCAGAGCCAACTTACGCTGGAACGCATTCAAAGTGTGAGCTACACAGCACTGGGATGATCCACATGACATGCAGTGCTGCGAACTATCGTGTGGTATCTCAAGATGTGCACTGAGTGCATGCCTGAGGCAGAGGAGACGATGTAGTGTTGTATCCATAGATAGCACTTGGAACATGGTGTAAGTAGATGCCACAAGGCATGCACTGCACAAGATTAAACTGGCTTTGGCCTGATAACATACATTTTCACTTGATACAGCTGCTCAGGCATGTCTCTCTGCTTCATGCTCAGCACGACAGACATGTCTGCTCTCGAGAACAGGCCCATCCAGTACGCGTGCGACCTTGTCAAGCTGTTATCCTCCCGATCAACCACAAACCCAGATGTACAGATGTTCTCTTTCACGACAATTAGCCCTCCCTCCTTCAGACCCCTCTTGCATGACACAAATAAGTCCACAAGGTCGTCATCTGTCAAATACAGAAGACACCTGCACTTCATACGTCGTCAGGCTACAAATGTAGGGCACCAAAGACCTCTTGCTTCGTGGTGAAAACAGGCATGCCGCTTGCGACACAGATACGATCAGAAAGGCACGGGCAGTACAAGAGAGCCTAGGTAACAGCACAGCACAACCTGACACTCCACAACATCACTCGAATAGCACAGAAATGAGATTATTTTTAGCACTCTTGGTTGCAGCACGATAGTAATGCAGGAGCACGAGGCCACAGATAATTGGCAGGAACGTCTCTTTGAAAAGCTGCACACCATTGAAGCCACAAACAATCATAACGATTCGGTCCAAGTTCAAACTTCTGCAGCCCTTGATAAAAGAACTTTCCGGGCTTGTGGCCAGCAGGTAAAGTGGCAGCAGCCGCAGCAAGCTTCTGCTGAGCTGCGTCTAGGAGGTGTTTAGATGGCTCTAACAAGTCCACAGTGCCAAAATGATGCAGAAGAAGTTCTTGACTAACACGTCCAACTCCTGCTCCAGCATCTGCATGCGGAAAAGAGCTTTGTGTTCACTGACTTGCACATATCATTATATAAGATTTTAGAAACTCATGGCAGCAGTTGGTGTAGTCTCCTTGGAACTGCTACAACTGATAATCGGAATTGGAAGCGTACCAAGAGCACACATGGACTGTTTGTTATGAGTAGCAAAATGTGTTTTGAATGCCTGCACAATCCCAGCACGGCCATCAGTTGGATGGCCAAGCCCAAGTGCTCAGCATACTCAAACAACGTTGAATGTGCACACACCTTGAGAAGCAGCAGTTGGCTATCCCGTAGATCTATATCTGACACAAAGCCGTATCCGCCTAGCACACCGTCGTAGGACGCCTCCTGCTTGTCCCAATAATCTACCGCAACCTTATACCACTTGGCATCCCCTCCATCACCAGATTTTACGGACTTCCACAGGTCCTCTGACTTGATTTCCTGTACTTTGAATGCGACTTGTTTGTAAATTGTAAGCTGCAACGCATCAGAATGTGCGCAGACACGTTCCACGCTGCAGATATGTGACGAAATAAGAAATAGGTGAGCATTGCATGCTGAACCAGATACAGCAGCGGCTGACAGACTATTTCTGCCTTTGTGAACCTCGCATGAGGTTGCAAACGTTACCTTTCCTTCTTCGTCGTGGCCTGTAATTTGTGTCATGTTGAAGTACCCTTGCTGCACTACGAACAGGTATCTCAGATCATTTGATAATCGTATCTTACGGCACGATGCTGGCAGCTGTAGGAGTGACTGTAGAACATGTGTTCCTGAGCACAATTGAAGTCAACATCCCGGATGCAGTACTTACAGCATTTACATATTGCAGTAGAGTCAAGCGAAGCACAAGCTTCTTGAAAAGAGTATGTCCCAGCTCGGTTCGTTCGTACTCTCGGACGGTGTCCACAACAGGATTCTGTTGTAATTCTGAGTTGTTTCTGTCTTCAACCAGATTTCTACAGCTGCAGCAGAACACCCCCCAAAACGTAAGCCCTTCATTGTGGCTCTGAACGCTACAGTCAAACATAACATTTTCAGACGTAACTGCGGCGTTGGCTCGTGTGCTTCAAGCTTCTCCCATCCCATCCACTGAGTTGCATGGTTTTCGCTCAACTGAGCATGCCCCGTGTATGAAACAAGCTAATCCGGAACTACGCCATACCCAACCAGGGGTATGACGGTCTTGGGATTGACCTTAATCTCAACCACGGCCCATGGCTGGCCAACTAGCATTTAAAGTGTTTTGACACGAGGTCATGAGTTCGAATTCTGGTCCGGCCAGAGCCACATCTCTTCCTTCTTTGATCTTCTGCGCCGACAGCGAAAATGTTGTCTCTGGTGGTTTCCAATAAAAAGAACTCATGACTCCGCCACTGTGGCGCGGAGGCAGAAGCTCAAAGCGATGACGGTGTAGTCCCGAATGATTTGTTTCTTCATTTATAGTAAGGGAGTCAGGAAGGGGGTGGAGATCCTGGGGGGGGGGGGGGTGGGTGGGCACATACGCGAACCCAGCTAGATTCATGCGTTGTACATAAAACATGTGGCCACGGCCACAACGCATGTATGTAGCCGCGACCGAAATGCCGGCATGAGTGCTGCAACACTGTCGAGCCACACAAGCACCCTTCACTTGCCGGATACATGACAGCCTTGGAATGAGCAACCCTGTGCCAAGGCGGGCCGAACCCAGTCTATGCTGTGTGAGAGATGTGCTGTGTGAAGAGATGTTGGAGTTAGAACAGGCTGGAGTCTTGTGGCAAGAATCCTGCCTCACTCTCTGTGCAGGCCAGCCCCCACACCGCCAGCCATACAGTGCTACAATTTGTTTACAATGAGATCGCTAACCTGTCACATCCTACACTGACAGCCCGAACCACAAGCCTCGTCAATCGCATGACGGCAGACTGATTCACCAACGGCAACACAGTATCCAAACTTGTTCACCACTTGTTGACTACCAGCATGTGATACTTCGCCTCCCGCGCGCACACACACACATACCAGTTCCATCACCAGTAGCGGCCTCACTTGTGTAAGACAGAACACTTGCGATGTGTATTACTGTCATGCTTCTTCTGACCCCCCGCTTCACTTGAGCATGAATCTGGAGCGGTTCTACCCCCCTGTGCCCTCTCTGGAGAGGATCCTTCAACATAGCTTGCATCATCGACTCCCTGATCTCTTTGCAAAGGACCGGCTTCATGTGTGGCTGGTTCCAGGTGTTGGCGCACAGCTTTACCAGTCAAAGCATCAGTGGCACCACCAGATGCTCCCGCAGGAGACTCTGGTGCCGTTGCCAATGCTGGAGGTGTCTCCGTCTTGTGCTTTTTTAACGTCGAACCACTGCTGTGGCTGCTCTGCTGGTGTACGTGTCCACTGCCGGCTGAACTGGAAGCTGTTGCGGATGACACTGGGGCTGTGTGTATAGTTATTTGATTGTGGAATAGGTCTTGTGCCTCCTCACTGCCAGATGTGCTTGTAGATTGCCCAAAACGTAGTGTTTTGCTCTGTGGGGGAGTCGCGGAGGCTGTGTCTGAATCGTCGGGACCATGCATGGCTGTGTGCGTCAAGCTCTGTTCGGTCTCGGCGGTGCTGACGCCGGTGTCCAGAGGTGGCGCAGGGTCAGGCATGCGTTGATGCTGCGCCACTGCACTTGCGAGCTTGGCGGTCTCCAGTGCATGCATGGAGGAGTGCAGTCGCTGAGGAATGTTCTTGATGTCGGAAGAATCTAGAAACTCTGGAATGGTGTGCATCAAGCGATCATAAAAGGCCTTGGCATCCGAAACAAGATCCACCTTTCCCGATTCTGCCTGCGCGTGGCACAAAATCATTCATGCATACAAGCGTTTCATTTCCTTTGGAAATCTGTCGATTCCACCGAATAAAAATGCAAAGAGAACCACACGCAGAACGATTGGAAGGAAACAAAGCAATCAGAGAAGAGAGAATCGGTTCTGGTGGTTAGCACACGTGCAATGTTCCCAAACCGCACCATGGTTAATTGGACAAGGCACCACATCCAAATGCCTGTATGTCACCTGGTACCAACCGAAAAGGCTTTTACAACCCGGAAAGGTGGTAAACATGCACGAACCCAAGTAGTAGCCAAAGCAACTAAAACAAAAGAACCTCCGCGCCACTCGAATGGCACAACAGTTGTGCCAACAGCACCATAAGCAGGGTCTATAAGAAGAATGAATATGATCACAGAACCTCCTGAAGGCCTTCGGAGTACCCCTCCATGAACTGGTTGAGCGCCAGCCGCAGCGTCTCCAGGCGGCCCTGCAGAAAAGCGACCAGGAGGGGAGCCACGGCGCTGACGGTGAACCTGCCTGTTCTGAACATGGCAGCGGCGTCCTCTGCTGCGGCGCCCAGCTCTCGGCGAGCCTCCCGAATGGCGCTCGCACTCTCCGCGTCGCCCAGCAGGCCCCCGTGTTGTCTGTGCCTGACAGCAGCTTTCCGCTGCTGCTGCTGTTGCTCCTGTGCCCCTGTAGCCATTTTCTTAGCCGTGGTTTGCTGGCAGCAGTTTGTAAACTGGTGCGTACAGTGATTTGTTAGCAGTGCGTAAAGGTAGCGCATAGCCAAGAACTCAAATAGGAACAAGCAGCTGACACAAAAGAACCACCACTTCACTCAAATGGCAAGCGCGTAGAGAGGCAAAGTAAGAAGGAAAGGAGATGTGAATGCAGGCACATAGTCTAACGGATAACGAGAGCTCGCTATTCTATAGCAAATTTGATTCATTTTATCTGCCCTGGCCGATGAATCAGCACTGAAAGAAACCCTGGGCTATTGAGCAGCACACCGGTGCCCAGGAGCTGCTCCTGTGACTCGAGATCTGACTTAGATTCGTCTCCAGAAGATTCTACTGTTGGAAGTTCCAGCTGCTGCGGGCGCACTACAGCGAGCCGGCCATGTTCATCAGTTACTGTTTTCCAGTTGCGCCAGTGGCGTGGCCAAGGTGCATTGTCGGGATCATGCATCGCGTGCGCCCCAGCTCGCCCACCTGCGGCGCACCACTAGGTGATTTACAGGCTAGGTTATTTACAGGTTACTACACTCGCCCACTTGCGTAGCACTAGGATGTATACTTCGCACCACTAGGTTATTTAAAGGCTAGGTTATTTACAGGCTAGGTTATTTACAGGTTATTTACACTCGCCCACCTGCGTAGCATTAGGATACTTAGCACCACCAGGTTATTTATTTAAATCCCAATTGTAGCTAAATTTAGGATGTAGGTAATTCATCCTACACCATTGAGGATTGTTTCTGTGGGATCATGATCTATTTGATGCCTCTTCATGCACACATTCCTCGCACGGGTTGCCCTTGAAGTACGCCAGACACTAGCCAGCACAGCCTGACTAGTGTTGAGCTGTCGAACAAGCTGTCGTGCATTGCTTGAAGCGCCCAGAACAGAAACAGAGCCTTCAGCAAAGAACAAAAATGGAGCCAAGTGACCCGGATTGCTCATGCCTAAATTGGCTATGTAGGCTTTGGTTTGAGTTTAAGTATTTTTGGGTTCTTGCCTGTTATCTACCTTGCCAATTTGCAAATGCACAAAAAAAGGCTTCAAACAGAGCTGTCCCACGGCCTATGTCACAGGGCCTGCGTGAGAGTTTTGTGTGAAATGCCTACGGCATAGAGTCCCAACGAACACATAGATAGGCTGAGCTAATATGCGACACTGCATTACAATATCAATGCTCTGCTGTTCCTCTTTTACAAACCGGAAAGGTAGTGAATAGGCGTGAACTCAAATAGCCAAACTAAGACCAAATATCCACCACTTAACACGAATGGCACAACAGCACCACCACGAAAGTGTTTCTCAGCACTTTTGTTTCCAGAGTATAATTTCATGCACCTAGCAAATCAAAGTTTCTGGCGGATGCAGAGCCCAAAAAGAAGTGTCGATTAATGCCCAGCAACAGGAGGCTATACGACATATCATGTTCTCTTACCTGCTCATCTTCCATATAATCACACACTGCCTCCGTACATTGGTATCACATATGCTGCAATATATTGCACATACATGCCTACAAAGGCATAGAATTGTGTGATACCAGATCCAAGTGCTCAGTGACTTGGCGAGTCACAGAGCACAACACATGGCGTTCTTTTTTCGTCAGAAGCGCACGAGTTGCAGCTGAAACAACAGCATGAGCAGCCACATGAGTTCTTGAAGCAGCCCACGCGTACAGCTGCTCATGCACAAAGGGGTAGTCGTAGACTGGCACATGCACTGTGGCAGCATCGCGCTGAATGTCATCAATGGGAAGAGGTGCATACTGCCCAGCTTCCATCTTCTTGCACCTGTAAAGAACTGCAAGCTTGAACATAAAGAACTGTAAGCTTGAGTGTAAGCTTGAGCATTCACGAGTCGAAAGCAAGCCTTCGGTTTCTGGGTAGGAAGGTATGCAAGTTACGGTCGTACATCCATCACATGGCATTTCTCGGCAGGAAGGAGTGATTATCGGGGTAGGAACGAGAAAAGACTCCTGGCACAGGCCTACTGGTGATAAACGATGAGGATCTGGGTGATTGATACCGTTTGTGTGATTTCCGTGGCAAGTAGTGAGTTCTGCCTCCTTCACACGGAAAGCACAACCGCTTGTGCGATTTTGGGCTTGAAAACGCTCAGGAACCAACGGGGAGCCGGGTATACGACTGTTCATTTGCGACATCGTATATTTTCATGCACCTAACAAATCAAAGTTTCTGAGGGATGCAGCGCCCATGAAAAAGTGTCGACATCCCCATCAAAAGGATGATACGAAAGTATACTTTTCCTCAACTGCCCTTTGTACATTGGCACAGCCCTGATCACCAGTATCGCCTAGTAGACATAGCAGCCTTGAGTATTCGGGAATATGTCTTAGGTGTGTCACCTGACAAACTGAGCCACACACGTGATCGCTGCTCCACGTCTACTCTCCCACATCACAACACAACACAGCAACAACAGCACACAACACAACTCCGTCTGCTCTCCCACATCACAACACAACACAGCAACAACAGCACACAACACAACTCCGTCTGCTCTCCCACATCACAACACCTCACAGCAACACTCTGAGTAACATCAGTCACGTCATTCAGTATCACACCAGTCCAGGTACGATCGCCGGAACTCCACCTCTGGGGTTGTAGGAATTGTGTGCCCAAACAGCAGCAGATTGTGCATTTTCATCTCCCAAACAGGAATCTGCTGCACCAAAACCTCTGCAGGGGCGATCCACCAGACTGCTTGCTGGGGAGGAGTGCCAGGAGGGTTGGGAAGGGCGCTCGGCAGCACATATTCAGGGAAGTTGTAGGTCCACCACTTGTAGGCGCGGCATAGATACCGATACGTTGGGCTATACGTTCGGTAGTACTCCAATTCTACAGAAGCCCTGTACTGCAGGTACCTGCAGTACATACAGGTGTACAGCGGAGTCACGATAACCCGTACCATGTTCACTCGTACCATGTTCACTCATACTCGACCTAACTCGCAAGAAAATTTCATGTACAGGGCATGTGTATGTCAGGTGCAGCGTGCAGAGTTGCAGTTGACAATCTCGTGTTCATTCTCAAGCAAGTTGAGATGTGTGTGTCAGGTGTGCCGGGGCGGGAGTGGGGGGGGGTGTACAAGCTTGAGCACTACACAGAGTAGTGTATGAAGTGGCCGTTGGGGCTCGTTGGGGCTCTTGTACCATTCGAGTGAAGCGATGGTTCTTTTGTGTTGCAGCAGCAGCTCGGCAATCAGTCACTCGTTTATCCGCGTTCACTTGTGTTATTACGCCAGAAACCTGCCAGAAAAAAATGAGTTCAAACAGCTCTCCATGCATTCAAACGACGCTCATTTATTCATCACTCACTACAGCCGGACTTTTATTGATGAGTGCAAATGTGATCGGATGAAAAAGATGTTACTGTGTGCACCAACCGGTTCGTCAAAGTTTGGGGTTGCACCATCACAGCTTCCAGGGTTCCAGGGTTGTGTTTAGTGTCAGGGTTGCGATTTATCCGCCTGGACCGAAAATTTTCGTTGGTTTGAGCGGAGGTCGCCCCGGAAAATTCCGGGGCGACCAATCATCGGATAAGAATGAATTGTTCTATGTTAGGGCACCTTGATTCGGCGAATATTTCGCCGAAGCGAATACTGGTTCCCAATTCCTTACGAGCAACCCTGAAAAGTTCAGGTACGATTCTTATGCCGCCATGCAAAACAAGCAACTTAGCAACACGCATGAGTATGATTCACTGCTGGAGGCTGCTGAGATCGAGTTCAGTATGCAATCAGACAACGCTGATGCCATCATATAACACTGATGCTTTGGGACAGTGCACAGGATGAGCACCAGGTGCCAGGAGGCAGATCTAACCTCGGTTCTGAAGATGTACGGTCTATTGACTTGGCATCGGAGATGATGCACGTGCTGGATAGGTGCGTGTACTGTACTGTTGCACTGAAGTATGTGCTGGCACGTACCTCACAGCATGACTGGCTTTGCCCAACAACGAACGCACTGGCTGCATAGATCCACGAAACTTGAGCTACCTGATGTCCATATGGTGCTGCCTATTAGCTTGCATGCTGAGCTAGGCCAGCGAGAAATGGCGAGGAGTCTCTTACGGACACTGTGATAATGGTTCTGTCGTTGCTTGCCAGTGGAGTTTGAACAGCTTGGGCGAACTTCTCTGCGAGCCTACAGCACCACAGCAACTTGATGTTTTCCAAGTATTCAGAACATGTGCTTTTGGGTGGGATGGGTAGATGCTGCTGCGCTCAGTACGCAGAGCTTGTAAATCCTGGCGGGGAGGGGGAAATACAGCATACATCATCACATAGGAAAAAACCATTGCATCAGGGCATGAGTACACATGGCTCCAGCTAGATGTCAGACACGATGTGCATCAGTGTAGCCCCATCAGCATACACAGATGCACCAATACTGCATCCATTAGCAGGCACAGACATTCTTGTGGAGTGCTGCCTGTAGGTCTTCAAATCACACTGACACAAACAGTGAGATGCACCTGCGAGTCGTTCGCACGAAAACAGAAGTCTGCTTGACTCCAAGGACGTGTGCAATGGGTTTCTCCGAAACTCCAAACTGCTGTAGCGCCAGGTCATCGATGACGGTTTGCGTGTCGCTGGCTGAGCGCTGTACGTGCACTTGCTCGCCGTCTCTCTCAGTGCTCCTGCATCTGCGCAGCGTCTACTGGCAACACCTTCTCAGGGACGACAAAATACTATCTTGATCCGGGTATGAGAAGAGCTGATGTACACTGATGCCCAGGGAGAAATAGGCTGGTTTCCACAAGGCAGAGAAAATCATGGACAAGCAATGGCCACATATAAAAGATATTACTAATGAAGATGAACGTACAATTCGATCCTGAAATACATGAACTCATGCTTGATGCAGGCAGTCCACTGGGCCATAACAACCACCCCCTGCAACAGCCCGCGCTTCAGACGTATGTCATTGGAATGAAGTGCCTTTGTGTGCCCTGGGATGTACATGCTCTTATATACTGACTGTTGTTCATGATGTGTATTGGATTCGGTTGAAGAATTCTCTTGTTTCTGGAGGTTTCGGCCATGCATTGGAGGCATGAAGGATGATTGACCACCCGATCATCATCACACATCAAATCACTGCACTCACGACAAAAGCATATGCATCTACACGCAAGGTCATATTCTTTGACTTCGGGTAGATCGCAGAGCAGCTAGCAGGACTGCAAGAAAGTGCCCATGGGACAGATCCTACCGCCTAGCTGCATGCGTTAATCTCTTGCGCTTGCGCTGGAGAGCAAACACACTTATCAAAAAGTTCGTACATGGGTGTGGCCACATATATTATAACAAGGCCTTGCATGGGCTCATGCATGGGCTCTGGATACAAGTTGGTTGATGCGCTTGTCAGTTTTGTATGATTGTCTGTTGCGCATGCTCCTGTCTTCCTGGTGTATTCTGTCTTCCGAAACAACTACCAAAATAACATCAGAAACTCTACTTTGTTTCTGAAATAAGCTCTTGATGCTCTCCTTCCCCCTTGGAGCGCAACGCTGGAAGAGAATGAGTCACCGAACTGAGTGACAGTGCAAAACTCAGTGCCTGGGCTGCATGCCAACATGTTACCAGTACAGCACCAGAATATGCTACTATTCTTGTGGAAACCACATTCATGTGCAGCTAGTTGTTTACTCAGTGCTAGCTAGCCCATGCCAGTGGCAGAGGGCTATAGTGGATACCCCGATATCTAGGCACACGCCGCGCGCTAGACAGCGCTGTCTGTGCACCTTGGCCAAGTTTGGCCCACTTCCCTTAAAACACGCAAACGAATTCAGGAGTGCCAAGTGGCAATTGAGATTAGGGACTGCTTCGTTCATTTGTGCTGCATCGTCCAACAGGCCGGCTCGTGTCACTCGCGCAGGCATCTAGGTAGCAGATGGCGACAGCTACAGTAGCAGCAAGTGGTATCTTGTTGGGGGGGAAGGCGCTGCTGGAGAAGGCAGACCGGTCCTTTCGCCTCTCACAATTCGAGAGCGCGTTCAAGAGTTGCGATGAAGCAGTGAAGAGCTCCGAGTTCAAGGCCTCCTGGAAAGATAAGAAGCGCCACGAGGTTATTAAAACATACATTGTGTATGGCCGACAGTCTGGGAGGTGTGCATGTTGCTCCTGGAAGCAGAACCTGTACTATGACCGAACACATTCAGTGTCTAGTGTTCGTGCAGGTCACAAGCAGTTCTCAACTGGTTGATTCTAAACAAGGCACAGTTGCCTGATTATCCACTGTATCTATGTGAATGGTGCGTATCTTGGCTTTTTGGGCTGCCCGTCTTCACGAATGTCTCATGAAGAATGAACTTGGTGCTGCCACTATCCAAGTGTTGCACCATTGCCAGTACATGCATGTTGTGCTGTTCTGAGGGACAGCTGATGCGCCAGCTCGTGCTCTTATGTTCTTGTTGGCAGTGCCACACGAGCAGTGACAGCATCAGCTTGCTTGATGAGTTTCATCATTGTATACAGGGTTCATGTGGAGCTGGGCGACAAAGACCCTAAGAAACTGCGCACGGGCTCACATGAGGCCATGAAGAAGTCCGAGCAGCACCTCAATGAAGTGCTCAGCGAGGTCGCATCAGAAGGGACGCAGAAGGCGTCATCCAAGATTATAGACATGTGCTTGAACACGCTCATAGACAAGGTGGATATCCTCTGCCATAAGTGCCTGGTTGAAGTTGCTTGTATCGATAGCCACCTGAAGTCGAGCAGAGCACAGCACACCAAGCAGTTACAATCACGAGCATGCTTTCACACACATTCTATCAAGCCATGATGCTGCCTCTTTCTACGGGGTGGCATGTGAAAGTGAAGAAGATCATGAACTGATCTCATGCAGGTGCTGCTGCCCAATGGGCAAGCTGCAAAAGCAGATCAGTTGTTGAAGGAGCACAGCCAACATCTGTCGAAGGATTCTGAAGCGGTGTGCATCTCCCTGCTTCTTCTATATGGCTTCATATGCCTGAAGAACTATCGAGGCTGTATGACACATGTATCGCTTGTACAACATTCCACTGCCCTGCTTTCAACTGACACGCACAGCACTCTTAGGGTCTTCTTTCTTCTGTGTCTGGGCTATTGGCGTACGATTCTTTCGCTACGTTGCTATCGGTTATCGTTTCAGGTTACAAGCGAAAAGGTACCAGGCTTCCTTCTTCGCCTTGGCACTGTGTGTTACGATTCTTCGCGATTCTACTGTATCAGTGACATCATCACTCCTAGTAATAGAGTACGCTCGCACTCAGATCGGATGCTTTTGGCATTAGCACAGAACGTAACACTCTGCATGTTCAAGTTATTCGCTGCAGCTTTGAAGCACATTCACTTCCTGTGCCATTCTCCTACGCTAGAACAGCTTTTACACAAATCAACACACAACAGTTTTCCTCAACAACAGTGTTCCTCATCTGTACCAGCTATCATCTGCCAAGCTCCTGCTAAACCGAGTTCTGCCCAGAACAACTCCTTCAAATTTCCAGAACCTGCCCTGTCTGCTGGGAAGCCTGAGCTCAGCTATCAAGCTGCACTGCAATCTCACAACCATCACAATCATCATTCAGGCACTCAAGAAACGGGTGCAAGAGGCTCGAAAACCAGCTGCAGTGGTGTCCACACCCCGGATCTCTGGGCGTGCTGTGCCAGGGGAACGGTTACATGCGGGCTCAAGTGCAATATCAGGGCCTCCAGTGAGTCCGGACAGTGTGATAGGGCAGATCGTACGCACTTGGAACTGGGTTGTGGACAAGCTGGGCGGCAATCAGGTTGTGGCGTACTCTGTAGCGTTCCTGGGGATCTGGTATGCGAGCAAAGTGCTATTTCAGGGCCAGGGCCAGGGGTGCGTGCTTTTCTTTGCTTCCCCTTGCCAACACAGTTGCAGGCTACATCTACTGCAGCTATTGGGAACAACTTTCGCGCTGGTGCTGTTGTGCCGCTGGAGTGAAGTGGTGGTTCTTTCGTGTTAGCTGTTTCTGGCTATTTTGGCTCTTGCCTGTTTTACTGCCTTTCCGGTTTGAAACATAGCGGCGGGTCTGGGTTAGTGGCCCCTTTAGTTGACTGGGTTAGCCGGCAGGTTAGCGGCGGGTGCTTGCAGGCTACATGAAACATTTCCCTACAACATTTCCCTGGCCTGCATCACAGCCTGTTCGAAGCACCCAATCCCTGTGGATTGTACACTACACAGTGTTATCTACGTCTAGATAGACTCACACACATATGAAGTGTACTGTTCTTGAGTGCCCTCTGCGCTACTCTCACACAGCCACGTCGCGATACGAGGTGGGCATTGACTGAGAAGCGGTGAGCATGCTTGTGGCACGCACCCACTGGCAGTGAGGCGCGGAACGGTGTGCAGGAGTCCTCAGCCACCTCCCGCTGTCGCTCCAGATGAGTTCTAGAACCTTCCTTCTAGAAGTTTCCAGCTGGCATGCATGTCGGCCTGTGCCACAACCGCCCGGCTTTGCTGCAGGACAGCACAACTCCTGCAGTCACAAGCTGTGCCGGGGGCGGGGCAGGCGCCACGGACCCCGTGGCTACTGGGGTACATTGCGGCGATGGCATGGTCGATACTGAAGTGGCTGCAACGGCTCGTCATAGACTGGCTGTTCATGGGGGTCCCTATGACGTAACCACGCGACAGCTTGTGTGACCTGTCGGGGGTTTCACAGTTGGTAGGAAGTGAGGTTGAGCTTGACAGGTACTCTAAAGGCACTGTGCTGGGGTCTCTGTGAGAAAAACGTGCACTTTTAGCAGATGTCACCACAGTGATGGTTCTAAATGTATCTCCGGGAGATAGTTGAAATGGAATGACAGGCCCTTTCAGAAATGATGTATGACGAGTACAGCTTGGCCCTTGCAGCACACATTCTCCCCGAACCAGGCAATGCACTCTATTGCTGAAGTGGAGCTCGGATCTGGGTGAAGCGAAACCCCGGGCGTTGGAACCCTGACCAAGGTTGTTTGCACTGCTGCCACGTGCATGCTCGAGTGGATCTTTGGCATCGAGCTTTGCTCTGCGGTGTATGCCAGCATCAACCTTCCTAACTTGCGCACACGTAACGACTTGGCAGTGCCCACGTTGCTGCAGCTGGCGCGTGTACTGAAACATCTGAACGGTCGCCACGTCAGACTTGAACCTTGGGCACTGATGGCATTCCTTCGTGAATGAGTATGCTAGCAGGTTTTCGTACAACTGTATGGCTGGCTCACTGTGTCATCCGCAGTCGTTGTCTGCCTGCGGCAGCTGTTAAGCGTCCTACAGAACGGTGTATTTCAGATTGGCACAGCGCTTCGCGGAAAGGCTTACTGCACTATCACAGCCCAAGCGCGCAGAACAGTTTCCCGACTGATAGATATGCGACTCTGTTGTCGTGTGGCGTGTTTAAATACGCGCGGCAGACTGCCCCAAGCAGCGTCTTGCAGACATTCACTGCCAAACTCTATGCCACGAAACCACATCTTCAAGGAGCACTTCCCCAAATTCTGCAGAACATCGACAGCAAGGATACAAGAGTCGCTTCACGCGCTATGGATGAGTTCGTGATGCTGTGGCAGCCAGTAAAGGGCGAGACTGTGCGCGTCTGCTGGATACTCACTTATTAGTGCCCCGGACGCGTACATATCGTCCCAGATAATAAGTGTGCAAGGTCCAGCATTCGTGCACCTGCTCAGTGCTGTTATACTAAGAGTACTTACGCTAAGAGTATGGTACACGAAGAACATCAGTGGTCCACACCTGTACCCTGACATAGGAATACTCCGGTTGTGTTTTGAGTACCACCCGTATGCTCTGCAAGATTTGAATTGAGTGCCCCTGTGCACCTGCAGAGTGTGGACACAGCATGGCAATGTGAGCTGTGGAGCCAGATCGTGCACGCAGGCACAGCACAAGCTCTCCAGGTGCACACAGCGTCTCAGAACTCAACAGAAGCCCGTCAGCCTGCATACGAACCAGCTCAGGCTGCACTAGTGCAAACACGGGATACATGGAGAGCCTTCACACCTTTATGGGTGTCCATTGGCCGTACACTGCTAGAGTGTGGCCCGAGAGAGTCGTTTGAGGTGTGCTCTCTATGACAACCACTACGATCTGCATCCGATGTAATGACGCTCACTATGACCTGCACAACGCGACTCCTGTGTTCCCAAGCTGAAAAAACTACAGCCTCGCCTCCAGAACTGGGTCCTTGGTAATTCAAGTTGTCAAGGTGTCAAGGTGAGAAGACTGCGCACACTATTGTCTCATCCCAACACAGGATACACCGCCCCATCGCTGAAAGGCAGTCAGCAGACGTCTGAAGGGGTGCATTCCCTACGCCTTACAGCCCCGGGGAGCCAACAGGGTGAGGAGCTGTGGCGCCCAACGCATGCCAGGCTCCACTGTGCCTACAACATATTCACACAGACCAGAAAGGCATTCAACAGGCAAAAGCCCAGAAAGCCAAAAAAAATTTCAAAATAAAGCTAATTGGGAGCCACGCCATACCCAAGAAGGGCTTCGGCCTCAGCACCCCCGAAGGGGTGGGACAGGGACATACACCCCCGGGCCACA
>JAUMHD010029784.1:0-26487 GCA_032359135.1 Ulvella scutata | reverse complement strand
AGGGGGCGAGTGGGGGTGTAGTGCTGAGAGCTGTTGCAGAGATTCTGCGTTGATGGTCGCGAGGGGCTCGGCGTCAGAGTGTCTAGCAGCTTTCGTGATGCTCCCGAGTGCCAGATCACGATGTATGGAATCTGCGACAGCCTTATCTGGATCTGTTGCACGTGTGCGATGACACGGAGGAGGCACCTGTGTTGGCTTTATATGGTCCTGCCAGCATCATATAAAGGTCGCACAGCTGAACTTCGGCATCCGTTGAGCTGACGAACGCACGATATATCAAAGTTGGTGCCTTTATTCCCTGTACATGGGGATGCTTATGCGCACTCAGCTGGTTTCATGATGTTTGATGCAGTGTCCTGAGAGGAGTCCCGATGAAGGACTGTACACGTTGTGACAGCAAAGAGGCTCATCCCAGTTTACTCTCCCTGCACTACATTTCAATCCCAGCAGATCTTACGCATCTAGGAAGCATATGTGAAAGATCTCAAATCGAATCGCTTTTCCCTAGTTTTGATACATGCTACAGAGACAATTCCGATCACATCTGTGGTTGTCACAGCGAATAAGTTCGTTCCGGCTCGCTCTCCCTGAACTACACGCGATTGGAAATAGAACTTGAGCATCTCGATACTGAAAGAGATATAATGGAAGTTGTCTAGTGGGGTTTGATGCAGATTCCAGAGAAGAGGTCCGATGACAAAGTGCACAGCTGGTGTTCATTCTGACTCAGTCTACCTTAACAACGCGCAATCAGAAATAGATCTTGCGCATCTTGAAAAGAAGGTAAATATTCGAAGCGGGTTTGTGGAGTTTGATGCAGAATCCAGACAGGGGTTCCGATGACAAACACTGCAGCCGTACGCTTATGCACGTTTTAGCACCAAATGTGCCTTGGTGGTACCATCACCACTCAAATGCGACCTTGTACACGATGCGCGGTTGCAGCGAACTATACACCACAGTACATGCAAGGGGGTAGGCACTAGGGCCCATGGGTCGTTCTGGTGTGCACGCGGGCAACTGGGGAGTCTTTTGAAGGTTCTGTGACCTCAGTGTGACTCCCCAGGGCGCGTTAGCCCCCGTTATTGGTTAAGATTAAGATTTTTGATTTTACGGATAATTTGGGCGATTCTGGCTTTTAGAACCGATAATCGAAAATGACACCGAAAACGGCAGGAACAGTTGCTCTGATGCCGGATCTGGGGCATGCATCAATGATAATGTTGTAGAACGCGATTTCCGGCGCAAAACAGGCGCTCGAAACTGGTTACTAGCATGGGTTCCTGTCGCAATATGTGTCCATTCCGGATATTGCCCTGCCCTTACATGACGGGCCATGTATCAACATATGATCAGGGACTGGGCATGGTAACAAGACTGCTTGTGCAGCATTTACATCGACCGGTGCTTAATATTTTGTTCGAATGTGTGGTACACCATCCCATTTGAAAAACAAAAGTCTCTTTCAGTGGATAGAGCTGCATGGTGGTCAACTGAAATTTCGGATGCGGCACATCAGGATGCTGGCTTGCACATTTATCCCATGCAACAACTCCTACCTCGTATAGTTGTGAAAACCTTAGATGTTCCGTGTTTGTTGCTCAGTCTTGTTTGTTAGGGTCCTTGGAGCATGGACAGTGGCGCCTGTGCAACATGGCAGTGGTTTTGAAGAGACGTTAACAAACTGTAACAGTAGGCGGTCATCAATGGTGATGTAAAAGCCACTGGCACCTTATTTTCGGCGATTCTCGCTGTTTTCGATTCTACCGATTGTTGATGTCATTTTGGCGTTCAGGAACCGATGATCGACAACAAAATTGAAAAAAAGGACCATTCACGGGCGTCTACGTGCCCCGGGAAGTCCCACTATGGTCCCATAGCCTTCAAAAGGCTCCCAAGTTGCCCGCGTGCACACCAGAACGGCCCATGGGCCCTATTGCCTTACTGTCTGTACATGCACTTTACTATGTTGCCGATTCGAACCACAAACTGGACGGACTGTCATACACCGTCTGTGGCACGCGCTAGTACAGAAGTAGTGTGTAAAATGTGCCGCGACACAATCTGGCATAACATATGTTTAGTATTCGGCGTGGTCGTTGTGGGCCGTAACACTAAGGTTGGTCGCCATATTTGTCGCCAATCATGTCGACGGCAAGTTAGAACTATAAAAATTCCAACCATTCAATACGGCGCAGCGTACATACATTACAGCTGGAGCACAATTCAAAGATACTTCGTACGTTCGAGTACTGACGTTACATATCAAATTCATCCAAAAACACAGTGCACCAGCTGCTCTGACTTTCATACGACCGTGTCTGTACTACAATAACGTACATTTTGTGCAAGAGAGGTGAGTGTAAAGAACATCAGTCTTACTATTACTTGCTAAAGATTCCTTGCAGTATTAATAGCATCACAAAATGTATGTCAAACGATGTATGCATGCAAGGATGGGACGTCGTGATTTATAATAGTCACTTTTCAGCTGATCACGCGTCATTTATCACACGTTTCTTGCGATCACGTTTGAGGTAACGGGATAACATGATCAATTCGAAATCCTAAATGGCCTACATTTTTACGTTCTTTGGTGCTCTCTGGTCGAGATTCTACCTCATTTGCAAACATATGCATTGACCTCATAGCATCTGCCTCTAGCATGCACAATTTCTCCACCTTAGCAATACAAAAGTTCTTCAGGGGTCCAACATTGTGTAACACATCCTACAAAACCGTTGTGCCCTGGTCCGTCTTGGGCGGTTTCTAGTCTTGATACGAATGCCAGTTGCGCTAACTGGGCGCTGAGGTGGGGTATTGTGCAAGTATCGTCCTTGCAATCAACTTCAAGTTGGGCGAGAACGCCACGTACAAAGGAAAGAAGCCATCTGAGGCACTCAGCGACGGAGAACAACAGTCCAGGCTAAAATCACGAATCACGGAAAACCTTGATCACTTCGGCGTGATGAAGTGATATCACTAATCAAAGAAAACCATAAGCATGGGTGATTTACCACGGTTTTGATTCATCACGCATGATTGCACATCCTTGTATACAGGTAGCGTATCTCGTATAGTACGCAATATTCAACGTGCCATAGTTTACAAACCTGAAAGGTAGTAAATAGGCATGAACCCAAATAGCGAAAATCAACGTGCCATAGTATCTCATGTATTTTTTACGAGTGCACTTCCCTCGTGGTATATTGAAAATAGCATATAAAGTCCGCCGGCAAAACTCGTCACAGTAGATCTTGCTCTATGGTAGCTCCCCAGCCCCGAAAACCGCACGGGACAAACTATGACGTATAGACAAGGCAGCGCTAACGTACCGTAGATGGCGAATACCTCCGACGTGTAGCGTGTCACACGACGTTGAGATGTCGGGGCTGCCACGCTTATAAATGGCCAAAACGTCGAGGTACCCTGCAAAATATTCTCTTGTCACGCATTGCACTGACAGCACACGTCGAACTGGCCCGGAAATAATCCATGTGTCACGCATCATACAGTCTGCAAGTGTCGAAGGTTGCAGGGAAGCGATCTGTGTGACGTGTTTACTCACAAACTTTTCTTCATGGATGCACATCTGCTACATTTCCTCATAAAACTGCTGCTGCAGCTTATCATTCACTTCGACATCATCATCCATATCAGTGTCCTTGTCACACCCACTAGGGTTTGACTCTGTGTCATGTTCAAACTGCTCTGCCCCAGCACTCTTAGGCAACACTGACTTCACACCTAAGCTGGTCGTCCTGCCACAAACGAGAGTAGCCCACCATATCCATGTCTGAAGAAAAGTTCACAGTATTCTCAACATGCCTCTTGCAGTAGGTCAGGTAAGCGAGTACGATGGTCATCACACTACAGTTCACGCGAGTGTGCACTAGCACACTACAGTCAACTACTGGGACATGTGCTGTCACTACAAAGATGTGGCAACAGCGCGAATCCTGGCTTGTTGATATGAAGGACACGTTTTTAAACGTTCAGGCCCCGAAGTAAAATCTCAGCCGATCGTTCGTCCACATACACAAATATTCAAGGAATCGATAGCATCTGAACGAACTAGGTGCGCGTGGAGGTGCTCTGCGCCCGAGAAATCTGCAAACTACAAGAATGCGCAGTTGACAACAACAGCACGACGAGTCCGTATACGAATTCTAGACGCTTATATGTGCGCCGTGGGATCAGTACGTGTGGGCTGCAGGCCTTGTATGCACTTCCTGGAGTCGTACTGCGCGCACGTAGGTCCCCCATTCTGCCTCTCAGGAGCATATGAGCACGCATCCAGATTCCAGCACTCTACATGAACCTCTCCTAATGTTCTGCACTGATTGGATATGCGTGCAAATGCGATGACGCTGTTGGCTGGTGCAGAAAGCCGAACACAGAACAATTAATGGCTACCACATACACTCCCAGTGCTGTCCTGGGAAGGTTCGAACCAATAAAGTATGAACAGCCCCACGAAAGTATGAACAACCCTCCGAAGAATAATCTAAGCCCTTGCTTCGAGCATGTAGAGGCTCGCGCTGCAAGCATTTCTCCCGGGACACGATTATACATGGACCTCCGCCTAGTACGGACCCCGATTCACTTCACACAGCTATTCTTGCCAAATCACAAACTTTCCGTACTGTGGTGACCCTAGCAGGACCTCACACGGTCAGACAACGCTTTAGTAACGTCAGTATGTAGTGTGATTTGAACCCCAGGAGCAGTTCGATTCAGCGGAAGTGCATGCTGCTTGAAGTTCACAGGAGGGCCTGTCAAGTGCATCACACTGTCATGCAATGCATGCTCTCACTTGGCTACAAAACTGTTGAGTTCACATGCATCCTGTAAATTCTTGAACTCAACGACTGTGTACGTCACAAGTACTGTGCCCAAACTAAACTCTTTTTCGAATCGAGAAGCAATGACTGGGAAACCGCGGTGCCAGAAGCAGTCTAGGACATGTCGGCTACGCAGGTTCGAAAAAGCGAAAGTCTACGAACATGCTTGGTTGCAACCTGTGTCAGCAGCGTCTTCTTCAGTGACGACCAATTCCTCACCACAACCGAGAGCGGAGCAGAACCAACTACAGGTGCAGGGAACCTGACAAACCCATTCCATACGGACCTGTTCATAGTGTGTTTAAAGTAAACAACCGTAAACAGCAGCCCCAATCCAAAGACACACTTTCATATAGAACATGAGGCAGAATTGAGAACCAAAAGAAAGTACCGCACGCGCCACGTATGCATAGGGCTGTAAATTTCAGATTACAACATTTTCTTGCTTTAATTACAGCGGATTGAAGCGTTTAAATTTGACGTTGATCTGATTATCGTCGATTGATTTGTAGTACATTAAATGTAATCTCCTCACAGATTACAGAGAACTTTTAACTTGTACCCTGGTCATCACATGCCGCCCCGGTGCCCTGTGCTATGACCGGTTGTTGTAGGCCCCTTGTGGCAGGATGGATCGAGAACTCTTTCCATGTCGTCACTGGACAGCCGCCATGGCACAGTACGGCTATGCTCTGCTGAGGAAAACAATGCACCCTTGTCCGCACTCGTTATGTAGAATAATCTGCACATGATGTGCGTAAAGTTACGGGCTAAACTCCATAGCATGGCTCATGTGCCAGCAAATCATCGCATGCTAACTTAGCTCGACCTCGCAATTACAACACAGGACATGCCACTACCGAAGCAACGACAGGGAATTAAGCTAACCTCTCTACCCATCTTCACTAGGGCTCTTAATTAGGATGTCCAGCAGGTCGATTAGCTATTGCTTAGTTAGTCACTCATCTATGTTTAATTAGGAATTGGCAAAAAACAATGATACCAGGTTATTACGTGGTCCTAATCAATACCTCAGTGTATCATTTTGACATTGATTACAGGATACTTGTTAATTAAAACCCACCCTTTAGGTACCCCTAGACAGAACAATTCCCATGTTCTTTGGCTACTTTTGAGACATTTACTGGGCCTGGAAGCATATGTGACAATACCTGTATGTCGTACAGCGTAATGGGGGCCATTCGGGATACCCCCAGTGCAGGTATTCCGACTGCCCTTGAAACAAAAAACAAACGCCCCATTTGATGGTTCAAACTGCCAAATCAGCCGTACAACCATGAGGGAAACATGGGGATGATTGCTAATAGTTGATTACTGTGAGATAGATACGCGCACGGGTGCAATGTACATTCCAACAGGGTTGCTGGAGGACTCAGAGAGGCAGGTGTGCCCCCAAGGACTTGAAAAACACTACAAGGCGAGGAACTGGGCCCTGCAGTGGCAAACTTTAGTGGGCTCCTCCATGATCCTCGTGTCCGGAGCTCAACTCCCGGCTGTACATGCACGGCGTAGCATATCCACCAACTACAGAAGAGTGCTAATGCGTTGTTGGTGTATTGTCGAGTGGTCAGTCCCGCGTACAAGGACGAACTACCACGTACACCAGTTCGTTTCCACGAAACGACATGAATGGTTTCATAAAAATTAGGCGAATAGTTGATTATCATTAGAACTAATCATGATCAATATCATTAGTTAGGGCTAACCAGAAATCGATTCAATCCCAGAAGTTTGATTAGCCATTGATTAGGAGGGTGAAAATCAATCCTAATTATCTGCTTATCAATCCTAACTGGCTAAGTTAGAGCCATCATCTTCACAAATAGGCAGTGTCACAGTAGACAGTGTTTCAGAGTTGCCGTGGCTCATGGTCGTGGCATTGCGTTTCGTCATTACTATCGCAGTTTGGCTACAGAAGTATAATAAATTGTTGGGGGACTTTACCCTACTCATTGGGTTCATGCCTATTTACTACCTTTCAGGTTTGTAAATACCCTACTCATTTTGAGCTTTGGTCTCAATGCCGCAGTGGTGGGGTTCATGCAATTCGTTATAGGGGAAACCACCAGCGACCCATTACGCACCCGGCTCAGAAGCTACAAGAAAATACGGGAGGTCGCTCTGGCCGGGCCGGGGCTCGAACCGAGGACCTCGTGGTAAAATCACTCACGGGCCCGTGGCTGAGTTCAAGGTCAATCCCAATACCAAGGGGAAGAGTGCTAGGACAGACTTTCGTGATGGTGCTGTTGTGCCATTTGAGAGAAGTGGTGAATATTGTGTGTTAGTTGCCATTGGTTATTCGGGTTCATGCCTATTCACTACCTTTCTGGGTTGTATGGAGGGAATCTTCACATTGTATAAGATCCCATCGCGGTAGTACGTGCAGAAACCTTCTGCTGCGTGCTTCAAGTCAGATTATGACTCTACCTTTAATTTGTAGTTTGGCATTAATCTGGGGTGATTGGCGGAAAATTGACTGCATGATTTGACGTTTATCTGCGCTTTTCAGATTAATGTAATCTGCTATTTTTTTTCACCTGTAATTACAGCATTACAATCAGACGTTAATCTGATGGTCGTCATCAACTATTTACAGTCCTACGTATGCAGTGCGCAATATCTTTCTAGAGGTGTGCTGCAGTAGTAAAATGCGAAAGATATGGTGGATGTGGTTTGCGATATCAATTCGCTTACAGTAAGGCGATGACTGCTTGCTGCATGGAACAGCGCGCTGGAGTTTCCGACGTGCATTGAAGCTCTTGCCATGAAGCCAGATAAGTTTTCGGCTTGCATGTTGGAGCAAAAAACTCAGTTTCATGCTGCCAATGATGCTCGTATCTGCAAGCGCCGTTTATGCGGCGCGCAAGATTTTGTACTGTAGTAACTAGGGCTCGAAATTAAAGATCCCAAGAGGCCGATTAACGCGTTAAGTATTTTTCTGTATTTTGTAATTTTACAATGTTGCGAATCAGTAGGCAGTATCTGAGTTGTGCCCTGGCTCGTGGTCGTGGCATTGTGTTGCGTCATTATTATCGCAGTTTGGCTAAGCGTGCCGGGAAAGATTTTCGTGATGGTGCTGTTGTGCCGTTCGAGTGAAGTGGTGGAGGTTTTGTATTAGTTGACTTTGGCTATTAAGGGTTCATGCCTATTTACTACCTTTCCGGTAAAAGCAATGCAACAAAAGAAACGATTAATCGTGGACAACCGGATAAACGCGATAATTACAAATAATGTAATTGGTGGTAAATTGCGGTTGAACATGCCTTAACTAATAATTTCGATTCCTAGTAGTAACAGTGATGCACAAAAGCCGGCCATGGGCCAGTCTAGTACTGCCCCATTTCTTCAAGAAAGTAACTTTTCTTATCCTCCGAAGTAGAGTTGTACAAACCGGAAAGGTAGTACATAGGCATGAACCCAAATAGCCAAACGCAACTGGCACAAAACATCCACCACTTCACTCGAATGGCACACCAGCACCATCACAAAAGTCTTTCCCTCCGCTCTTAGCCAAACTGCGATAGTAATGACGAAACATGCCACGACCACGAGCCAGGGCGCAACTCAGATACTACCTACTGATTCGCAGCCACAGACCATGATCAACAACACCAGTGGAGCAAGCAACAGTAGCAAGGTTCTGCAAGTAACTTCCCAAAATACGCATACAACAAATCGGCGCATGCTTTAATTTGAACAGGGATCTTGATTCTAGTTTAGCACGCGAAGCGTTCCCAACAACTTCACTTTTGCAGCTTGACCTCAAAACTTCTTCCGCTGCAGAGAACTCCCATCAGTTGTGTAAGAAGATTATTTAGGCAAGGTTGACCAACCGCTACTGGATGTTGAGTCATGGACCCTGGTCAAGAGGGTTGTGCCGGGCATCATGTTACGTCTGCAGCTGGCTCGCCTGTCAGAAATGAATTACACTGTCCAACGGATACTGCTTGTCCGCAGTCTTCGACTGGATACAACGCAGTCTATAATGACGACTTCAAGAAGACGAGAGGTGGTGGAGGGACAGTTTACCTCTGTAGCCGCGTACATCCTTTGATACGAGATTCAGCCTCTGTGGTGGAAATTCCTTTTCACATAGAGTGGTTCCGCGACATCACCTTGAACAACACATTCTGTATCTGCAACATTTGTACCGTGCTGCTGACAACAGCACTTGTTTTGAACGTTCTAGCATACGACGTGTTACGCTTAACGTACACCGAGAAGCTACATGCATTCGATACGTATGAGATGATCATTTATATATCAGTAGGTGCACTTACCCTTTTTGCTATGGTTAAATCGCCTGCATATGCTATCGGATCCTGGACTTGCCGCGCTGCGGTTCGAGGAGGCCGTTCATGGGACAATCTGGAAGCCGCTATTAGGCGGAATGGCGGAACCAAGATTGCTACCTCCATGCTTACGTTTTACAGAGAGGACATGTTTCAGGCTACAGTCAATACAGTACCCGCCGAAGGCAGAGCATGTGAAGAACCCAAACACGCCCCGAGCAGTCACGGCTGGTCGTGGTGTATGCTAATGCGACGCTTGCAGATGTATTTCAAGGTCGGAAAAGAAGAGACGACACCATTGCCAATAAACCGTGAGTCGACAATTGGTCACTGGTGTACTTGGACAGGGGAGCTAAAAAACTTTCAGGCAATCAATAGCAGCTGCCCGACAACCGGAGAATTCGACGAGACAATGTCCGTTCACAGAGTAATGTGTCGCAGTTCCGAAAGGGAAAAAAGAATTAATGATGAATACAACTTATACACAATCAGCGGTGACTCTTCTCTCGCTCACGATCGGATGAAGGACAAATTCCAGGAGCTGGAGGTTTTAGAGTCGCGTGCAAAAAATTGCTGGGACCATGGTGATATGTGCAGTCAAAGAATGCAAGAAATGCTTCGTGCCTGGGAGAAAGACACGAGACAGTGGGGACCACCTCTGGAGTCCTTGTCGAACAGCAAGGAAGTGAAGATCTGGAATGAAAATGGTGAAGGGGTGATATCGTTTCCAGACCACTTGCTGAGCACAATTATACCCAGGTATGGACATCTCACCACGCTGGCAGAGGTTTCCTACCTGTCTGCTAAAGGTGCACGTGGAGACAAGCGATACTACCGCCATAATGTATACATTGGCTGGTTCTTGACGGCCCTAGTTGTACGATCTGCAATATATCTGTCGTTAGTGTCCAACGATATTCGAATTGTCATCGCTGTGGCTCCAACAGTGCTCGGTGTGTGGCTTGCCGTTGCAAAGAGCTTGCTGAAGTTGGACTTGACGGCACTTTTAACCGGTCGGGTTGAAGAGGATTGCGTTCTCCAGTCAGCTCGAGGGAACAAGGTCACTGCAGCGTTAATGGCAAAGTGGAACACGAATATTGCGAAGGAGAGCTATGAGAGATTGAATGCTTTCCACACTGAGGCTGCGATCGCTACAAAGTACAATGCGATGCCTTTCGACACGTTCCAGCGTGCTGGTGGCCTTCTGATCATGAAAGACGACTATGACGCAAACAATGCGTTCGCTGTGATGCCGGGAATCAAGGATCTGAAGGTGAGGCAAGTTCAGTTGCGAGATGATAACATATATCACGTGGGAGACAAATTCATGAAGAACACAGAGTTGAAAGCTAGCCTAATCGTCAGTGACAGTCCTTGCTTTGTGGGAATGTGCGCTTCGCAGCAGTCGGTGCAGGATACCGACACCGGAAAGCAGTGCATATCAACTTTAGAAGCGTTGAATGCATCGCTTTTGACACGTCCTTCTTTCGAGGTTCAGTTCCATCAGGCATCGACCTCGCTACGGGTTCAGTATTAGATTCCTATCCACAATTCACGTCTTGAGTGGTTTGAAGCAGAACACATCCTTGTGGTAAGTCTGTTCAGTACTGGTTGCGAATCTGGACGAATCTACTATGTCAGTGAGACAATCTCTCCTAGTGGTAGATTCCGACCATTGTTTCTGGGTCGAGAGCTTTCAGTATTTGCACAGAACACCGTTACATCCGTGCCTCTGTAATATGATTTGCCGTTGTTGTTTTTGAAGCAGAATCAGTTGCTGGTAAAGCGCAGTTTGGAATTAGCCTGTTACAACATTTTTGCTATCGGAATTGCACACTGAGAAAATGCTAAGGGTGTTGAAAATGTATTAGTACGGGGAAATTGAGAACAAAAAGAGTCTTCACTTGAATGGCTCAACCGCACAATGTCGAAAATGTTTACCACCATTCATAGCGATGCTTGTTCTCAACCGGACTGTATACTTCACATATTCAAGAGACTTAGGCGCGGCCTGTGACATTCTCGAAAGTTGGAAAATGTGTGAAGGCAACTGGAGACTGGAATGCCTTTTTGATCTGGTAACAAACCTTGTTGAAGGGTTCTGGTACCCTTTCACACGTGTTGTTATGTGACAGCACTGAGTCCAGGCATTGTTACAAGCCGCTCAGGGGCACCGCGACGATCATGTATCACTGGTCAGTGACCGTGATTACATAAACAGTTCACTACGAGTTGCTTTCTCCAAGCAAGTCACTACACTGCATCTTTGTCGTCCATCACGTGTTCTCAAAAACTGTGATCCCTTGCGCAGGGTTTGAATAGACCTTGCGTAAGCGTAAGTTTGGCAACACGATACTTATAATTTAGCAAGTTCTGCGCTGTTGACGAAGGGCCATTCAAAATTCACTCGCGACCTAGAGGCCTCCAATTCGCCGCCTAGCATGCGTCTGAATTTGCAACGCACCTTGTAATCCGGATGGTTCAATTTTCTACTCGTCATAATGCGTTCAAACTCTGATGTATTCCTGGCCGCCAGAAGGGAGAACATTACAGTTGGCAAGATGATTGCCAATCGGCGATAATTCAGGCGCAGAACTTGCATCTGTACTCCCACTGCTGGTTGAAGCAATCTTATATCGCGGTTATTGCGGCTCAAAACGGGTGCTGGACCAAAGTGGCTCTTTTGCATCCACCACCCTTGCACTAACGCGTATTAATCAGAGTTCGAGACATAGATCTTGTTCATCCACAGGACATAATTAGCTGTTTTCCGGACGCTGGCGTGGAACGGCGCGCTGTGCTGATATACTTTGGCGTCACAAACCTCCGCACAGACGATCCATAACTACGTGATGTGCAATGCACGGCACCCTTAGGCACACACGAGCAACGGTAAACAGTCCTAAATAGCTGTATGTGTCACGGTGGGAAGATCACATTCACTCTCGGCACAGTGTGTCGCGGTTCCTGCAGTGTAGGTGCAGTATGATTGCATCTCACTGCACTTCGTCCAAGAGGCCTTCGTCCAAGAGGAAGAGCTACTACATCATCTTGATGACTGAAAACTTTTCCTCTGATTCCCCGGGAAGCTCATCACCTCTTAATCGGCAAACACCACCATTTCTCTGTATATTCAAAGTGGTCCAGCACAGACCTTTTCAAAGATGAACGTTTGCCTCCTTGTCGATTTTTTCGCCAGGGGGGTCAAAACAGTGCCGGTTGGTCGATACTGAACAGTTTCGCTTGGCTGACAGGTCGAAACAATCATTACGTCACGTAGTTTCTAGTTGTGTAGCTTATTTGTGCATGTTTTGTGTCGGTACGAACCGATCGCATGTGCGTTGATATGGATGCCGATACGACACGTCATCTTGTACACCATTCACCCCAGTGCTTGCAGCGTGTCATTCCAAAAGGCAACGAAAGTCGGAGCATTGTTCACAATGAACACTGTCATTGTCTGCTGTGTTCGTGACTCATCAACGTATCACACTTGTTGTTGGCATAACTTACATTTGTACTGGTCTTGTGATTGAGCAGGGGGGTATGCACTATGACCAGTGTTGCAACCCCCTGCTGAACGAGCATCGCTCAGCAAGCGATAATATGAGCACACTTGACTTTTATGTCTCGCTAGCTTAGCGAGAATGGACCAATTTAGACACTTTTAGTATCGCGTGCTAAGCGATGTTGTTGGAAAATTCCCATAAAAGCACAAGGCTTCGCGCGCTTCGCGCGACTCAGCCTCTTAGTGTGCAAACAAAAGCTTCCGATTTTGTTTGCACGTTAGGCTGTGTCTGCTGTAATCTTTCCAAGACTATGTGTATACGGTGTCGATTGGCTCGTGATCGCATGCAACGCCAGCATCACAGATCTGACAACCTATAAAGCTTGTTCACACGTCAACGCATTGAATGAACTGTCAATGTTAGTTTGTACCATATTTTACGTGTGAAACTGCGACGTACCTGCTCCGGAAGTGCACATTGCAAAAGACACGACAACACCATGAACTCACCAATCACAGTGCGAGACATAGATGTTGCACATCTACATGATAAAATTAGCTGTTTCCCGGACGCTGGCGTGGAATGGCGCGCTGTGCTGATATCCTTTTGCGTCACAAACCTCAACACAGACGTTCAGTAACTACGTATTTTGCAAAGTACGGCACCTCTAGGCAGCCGCGATCAACGATACAGAGACCCACATATCTGTAGGAGCGTTCTCAAGAACAGTTGGTGCACGGTTCGTGAGTGTGCCGTTAGTGGCAGCTTCGTGCATCCATGACAGTTCAACCCACACTGCTACCGACACAGTGTCCCAAACCACAAATTTCCAAGCCACATCACTTCACAATAATGATATCCTTAAGTTTGTTATTAGCGGGCGCGGAGTGACGGGGAACGGCAGAAACGGCAAAAAGGTGGGAATAATCATATATATGCATAGATCGCTTGCGAAAAAAACCTTTTTTCTGACGTTTTGCTCTCTTTCCGGGTACATGCAGCTTTACACACCAACAACATGAACCTCCTCCGCCTCCTTCTCTTCCTCCTGTGTTTTCCCTAGCTTATCAAATGGAAAGGTGGACAATGTAAACATATCTTGAGTATACACCTGAACACATGTCTCAAGATGGTTATCCAAACGGTTTCTCAAGTCATTCTTGATGAAATTCATGGATCCACCTGTCATTCTCAGGCTTCAGATCAGTCTTTGGATCAAATCTGTACACACTGCTACCAATTGCTGTGTTATCCCTTCGTCGCTCATTGTCGTTGTCCTGTGCTGTGTCTATGATATTCACACGTGCAAGCCTGTCTACAGTCGCGGCTTAATCATTCCACTGCACTAGCAGGAAGAACCAGACAACAGTTGGACTCTGTATTGTGGACAAACCCTGGCGCTTCAAGTTCACCAAACAATAAGAGCTCGCATCACTTTTCCCTTCACGTGCCAGAACTGCCTCTGATGTCGAACTGGACACGAGAAATCTGGAGAGTCTGCACCTGTGAAAAGCCACTGGTTTGCAGAAACGCATCAGCTTTTCTTTGTCATCTCGAACCTCTCGGATGACATCATGCCACCACCCGTAAGCTTCATGTCCACGGGTATGAAGAAGGGTCTGGCAACCTGAGAGCACCTCTGCCACTGCTACACGCCTGCGGCTGGTTCAGTTCAGAACCGTCTTGGCCACTCGTTCCGTGTAGTGCTGCCCTGCACCTTCTAGGCATGGACACTTCACACTGAAGGCGTTTGTGTCTCAATGCTCTGTTGAGATATATGCATGTATACATCTTGCTTGTGTCATGTGAACATGTCTCCTATGGATCTGTCAGGCATTAGGCCATTTGTGCGGTGCTCACGACAGATGTGTACATCTTGTCTACGGGCAGTATGCCTCCTGTGAAGCTACACATGCATGGTGCACGTGTGAGCATAGTTCTAGAGTATGTGTTTGGTTCGTTCCTGTTGGTGCAGAGGACATATATAGCAGTGGCGCTGTGTTGAGGGCCACCTTGCGTGTTCCTCTGCTGTACTGTGTAGAGTGTGAACAGTACTTGTCCTACAGGTGCTGAACCTCTGTCTAAACCTTGTGTTTGTGTCTCAATGCTCTCCTGGATTGCGGCACCGTTTCGCCCTAAGGCGCCGCACCTCAGCATTAGGGTACTTGGCCTTGTGCAGCATGAGTTCCCTATCAGGGGTTACGCAGGTCTTGCACCGTGTGATGTGGGGGGCCACCTTGCCAACTTTCGCGCGATCTTTGAGCTCCAGGAAGCACCTGTCCATTCTCCACTCAGACTCGTTGGCCGCGGGCCCCCGCTGCAGCTCCTGCCGCAGAAGCTTACACGTGGCAACATGCAAGTTTGGAGATAGCATTGACTCTGGGGCCTCCGCAAATGGAACATCCTTGCATATATGGAACATACCAGTTCCTTGGTTACTCATGACAACCGCAGAGCATGGTCACGGTACAAAGGACAATACCTCTCCTGTTTGCACATGCTCTTCGAGGAAATCTGCATATTCGAAGAGGGCATCCGCAGCTGCACGCATGTCACCTTGGGTGGCTGTGTATCCAAAAGTATAGTGAATGGCAGCTTTTGAAAGAGCACCCCAGGCCTTGCGACACGTGTGTATTCCATGTCTAGACAGAACCCCACCCATAAATACCACGTCTGAAATCTGTTCCATGGAATAGTCATTGATGTGGTGTGTGGGATCTTTGAGCTTGGATCCCTTCACATGTGGATAGTGTATGTGCTTCCACTCTACCTGCATATTCAGCCCACTTGTATGTCCACTCCATGCCAACAACTGGAGAGCATCATGATGTACAGTTCCTTTGGGGCAGGTGGGGGGGGGGGGGGGGCGCAACACCCTGATAGCGTCTATAGCTTCCAAAGACAGCATAAGTGAGCTGCCCTCGGCATCTTTCTGGGGTTGCCACCCCTTCACCTTTTCGATGAAGAAAGAAAGGAAGCTGTGGACAACACCTCGCAGAATATGGTGTGCAACGGGCACAACTCCCACAGTATCTGGTTTAATGTATTGAAGCTTTTCTCGGTAGCGTGACGCCAGCCATGGCTCTCTACCTCTTCGCCCCAACCTGCTCATCAAGTCTTTTGCTTGGGTTACTCAATTGACATGCATGCTCCTAAGAATATCCTTCTTACCACACGCATTGAACTGTCGAACTACTTGCTGCAACTTGTGTGTGAAGTCACTTATCCCAATCATGTCCTGGCTGCTCAGCCGAAGCTCTGGGTCTCCGATTCGTGCTCTGGGCACCGTGTCTCTGCTGCGATCAACTCGAGCATCAGTTGAACGCCACACGGCATGCTTCTTCACAACAATCCAGGGTTGCGGGATAGGCTCGGTGTATCCATGACTCACTTTCCCACCCTACAAATGTGAAGTAGTTTACTCACTCAAAGGGCACATCCCTCTCCCCAACGGCCCCTGTACTTTGCAGAATATCTGAAACATCACAGTTAAATGTAGCGCACTTGAGTTGTTCCTTTATTGACACACATGCACCAGCCACCGTTGTGGGTGGCACCAGGGGTCTGTGATGCAGGTGCTGCTGTGTGGCCCCAGGGTTGAAATATTGTAGCCATACTACATTGTTTGTCATTCTGCCATATCCATGATATAATAATGCAATGTTGGTGTGCATACAATATGCCCAATGTTTTCCTTTCCTGCAATATTGGGCACAATACTTGCCCAATATTAATCATGTTTTTTTATTGCGTCGATATTGTAACACAGCTCCTTCCAGTGTAACACGTGCGTTGAAAAATGAGTATGGTTGAAGACGCTCGAATGCCCTTCCGGGATCCTGGGATCTGTGAAAACTTGCCGACAACGCATGTTTCACATCGGCATCACAGTGCACCGAATTACGCGCGAATGAGCTTGAAAGCACAGTTTTACTGTGGTAGGAATTATCATCGTTTCTCCGGAGCGTCGAGCGCTGCGGAAACGCGGAGACCGGTGAAAGTGGGGAATAATAATATATAGAAGTAGATTGCACCGTGCACTCCCACTTAACAGCAACTTAATTGACCGACCGTGACTTAACGCCTGTTTAATTCTTTTTTTTGTGGGGATCCCTACTGCCTGAGTTCGGGAGCTCACCCCAAGATGATGAGAAAGGTATGTGCAGCATTGATGAGAACCACAAAATATCGCGCGCCTTTCCAGGGGCAAACCGCATAATCTGGGGGAAGATTTCCGGCTCAGCCGGAAAAATGTTTTTCTCCCGATACTGGTATCCCTGGGCCCTGGGGAGACCCCCTGTGGTTACAGAAGTGCAGAAAGGATCCTTAGTTGTTCGCGTGCACACTTGTCCCTCTGACAGGGCAGAGTGTCAACCCCCCTTTCATACATCATCATCTAACTATCATCTGTCTATCCATCTTATAAAGTTTTCACGAAAAGACCTAAACACCGATACTCACTGACTTCCAACTCTTCGGCCCCGACAGCCACGTGACACGATTCACAGCATACGATTTCACACGCGAAAACCTCTCGGATTCAGGCTGTGGCGTGCAAGGTGCTGTGCGTCTAGACCGTCGATATGGACGTGGCGGCACCAAGCCACTTCGAACCCTTGCCCTCATCGGTTAACGGAACGTCAGTAATGGTACCCATCACACATGGCCGTAAAATATGAACGAACGCATCAGCTCCGATGGATGGCGCTTGATAACGACACCACGTACCATGAATTGAATGCGAATAGCAGGGTGATTCAGTGCAAGAACACACACTATCGAACGCTGCATATAGAGTACCTAGGACACGCAAGCTTGCTCGAAGATAATTGCTGTGTGAACACGTATATTCGCTCAACACGTGCTTCCTTGGAAACACCGTGTATGACTTCAGCGGCGGAAATTGTTCGGATTCGGGCTCTAAAGTGCAGAGTGCTGCACGCTAAGCCCGTCGACGTGGGGCACCACGTGAAACCCACTTCACACCAAGTCCCTCTTCAGTTCGCATTGGAACATTTGCCGCTTCACACACCCACCGTCCAATGCAAACAACAGCAACAGACAAACTGAATGAAAGGCCATGGCTGAAGCCAACATTTGAAATAGGTCGAAGAGCAATCTCCTTCATTGAAAGTACATGCCAAGTCGACGTAATTACATGTCAAGTGTATGGGTGCACGTGCGGTTTACACAGGAAATGCGTGCCTGTGGCTTTCTTTCCCCGCAACAGTGTCGGTGTAATTTTGCAGTGTGCACATTCACTTGAGTGTTCGAAGTTCCGATTGCATGTGTCAGACTGCAGAAACATGGGTGCCGCAAGGACCTACGGCGTGCGTGGCCAGATCGTCTTCGCCACTGCACTGTTGGAGCCAAATTCTGCCATTTTTTTAAATTGTGAACCAGCTTCGTAATGGGTACAGCTGGATTTAAAACAATGTCATCATGTCTGGGAGATATTCAGATATCAAACCTTCGGAATGGCAAGAGGAGCTGTAGGATGTTAATACGCCAGCCCGTTGGGAACAGGAATTACCTATGGTACAAAACACACGAGTCACACTGTTTTCTTCATGTCTCCCTTCATGACCGAAGGTCCTGCTTCATGACCAACCAAACTGGTCGCCCATCCTGCCCAGCTCTTTTTGCCCACAGGGCCCATTTATTACTTGACTCGTAGATTGAATTGAACCACATTTGAACCAGACTTTTTCAATTGGTCTCTGCAGAACCCAACGCAGCAAGCATAACGCAATTGACCGTAGTGTTGCCTTTTCTAAAAACTGCCGAGATATGTACTGGGATACAGATATTCTCCTGAGTTGGGCAAAAGCCGCTTGTTTTATGGCTTCGTGCGTGTGATATCGGGAGATATGTACTCTGTTGTCAGTGCACGGTAACTTCAGCTTCATAAATTCTGCAGAGCTGTCATCTTAGGCCGCGATGTTTTGTTTTTAGATGTTTGACGTAGAATATGATACTTCATTTCCTAGTCCCTACCAATGGTGCCCAAAATTCTGCTGGGGAATGGAAGAAGGAAGGAGTTCCACCACACTCCTGTTTGTGGCCAAGGCTACACCGGAGCAGCTGTTAGTGACCACGATGACACGTAGATTGACTGTTTGTGCTCAGTTGATTCTGCATTGTATTGCTCCATCGACTTTCCTCTATGTAAATAGCGCTACACTGTAAAGTGTCTGTGGGTGCCTTGGCTGACTCAGTGCATATCACACAGCAATGTGGCCTCCCAATCCATCTCAAGTAGCCAAAGAAGAAATCAGTGCTCTATTTGTCTTCTTAGACCGATGGTATGCGTAAAGTGTGGGTATTCGTACGCAATCTGGAGCTGACAAGTATCATAAATATGTTATGTTGTGTCAACGTATGCATCGCCTTCTTTTCCCTATAGATCTCCGTTAACCGCTCAGATCAAAAGGATGCAACCTGGAATACCAGTCAGGCATTGCTGTTCGTTGTTCGCAAAACATTATTAAAGGGAGATATTGTTCCGCATACTCGTTGTAGGACCTAATTTTGGTTCACACTTTCAATACACACCCACAGTTTGAAAAACTGCCAGGTGAAATATGCATGCGCCGCGCAGCGGCACACAAGATGTCGTTCAAGCTACCTTGGGAGGACTTAGGGAGTCTACAATCTGGCACATATCGAGGCACATTGTCAGCATGTTGCAAGGGTATGCAGAGCTCCACCAATTCATGCTGAAACTGAGTCTCCAGCGCTTGATTTTGGTGCTTTAGATATTTAGTGTCATGAAGTTTCACTAATTGCGTGTTCTGTAATTTCTTTCATCAACTGGTTGTGTACATGATGCATGAGAATTCACAAATCTGCAACTACGGTACCAGCGGCGCTGAGCCTTGCAGGTTTGATCTCTTTTGCACAGTGCCTAGATTATATGGAAAGTGAGCTTCACTGATGTCTACCATCACTCTTTTTGCAAATGGAACGGCGGTGTCTAGCGATTTGTGGTGTGTGTCTAAATGTGTCTAAATGTGTCTGCTAAAAAACAATCGATGGAGTGCATGTGGCGAATTGGGGTTTTTTACATGTAATTGTTTTCGGGAGAGGTGATCAATGATTCGACTTTTTTTGTCGTGGATGAATTTTCCAAAGAAGAAGCAAGCTCTTGAGGCGAAGGAAGCAATATGTTTGGTTTTTTCCTTATTTATTCAAAAACACCCAACACCGCAAGCGCCCGAATTCGGGTGCCATTCTTACTTCAATATTGAATAATGGAGAAGTATCTCACTGCAAGCGCCGCGTATGCGGCGCGCGATATCTTGTAATACTTATACCAACATAGGTCACTCACGAGGAGTGATCTGAACCTCCACAGTATATAATACGATACAGACGTGGAACCATGTGCATATTCATGCAGGTCTTCTAACAATGTTCCCTGCAGGGGCTCAAGGTTGGCATAGCGTTCGATGGTATGGGACGTGTTGCTGAAGTGTGTAAAGTAACTGGCATAAGGCCTTGCTGAAGTCAGCTTTGACGAGGTGACTCGTGGTGATCCCGCGATGTCATACATACACTGGGTAATACAACCCTCTCATACGAAACCACTAAGACAGTGCTTCTCACCATTCACGAGGCCGAAGTCATGGTCCGTGGACAGCGCTGCATGTAGGGCATGTGCGAATATGGAGGTGCCGCTTTTCACCCCTAAAGCTTTTCTGCAGGGATGCGAGCGAAATTGCAGCCTCTTGGATCATTGCCACAGCAGATGGGCCAGCGAGGTGTGATAACGTGTAACCGATGGTAATGGGCGCGCCCATGGGCGAGACCCCGTCATCATGTTATTCAAACGATGAGGCCTTCACAATCAAGCAGCTTTTCAAGGCCTTCACACACGTTCTTGAACATTGCGTTCACACGTTCAAACACCTGCTGCTTGCATTCATCACATTCGCTACATGCGTCAGTGATGTGGGCATAGGTGTGGTGAACTGTTCACATGCCTGTGGGCATAGGTGCAGAGGTGGGCATCTGTGATGTGAAAAAGTCGTGCTTGCCACTGTCACTCGTGAAGTGTGCCTGCGTCATCGGATATGGACTGCTCGAACGCACACCCAAGCAGTTTGATCATGTGTCGCCTCGTTTGCGCATGCCATGATCGGCGTCGTTTATATGCCCGAGCTTGCGTTGACGATAACATGGCGTGACAATGAGTATTTTGTGCATGCACTAGAGGTTCTGTGTCTATTGTGCACTAACCGTGGCGGTTCGGTGCTGACCGATGCTTTAACTAATCCACACGATGCTATCGATCTAAAGAGCGGCAACATAGGAAATCACCGAGACTTTCTGGTTCCCATACGTTGCTATGACTCCTTGTCTCTTCACTAACGTCCTTCTTAGGTGCGCTTTTGCAGCTGCCACTCGCTTTCGGTGCAACGCTTCGCCAACATGACGTGTGCACATGAATGGCGCGCGGACGTGCGTGATGCATCGACGACACCCATGTACATGTAGATATTTATTCCTGGCGAATACATGTTTGCGATAATGTCCACGCAAAAGATCTCACCCTGCACAAAGTCAGCATCAGGCAGCATGGCTTCATGTGCCCAGGGCTTGCGTATACATGTGACCTTGGACCCTGTCATGCACACCCCCGCATCTCACCTACCAAGCTGCAGGCCACAAGAGCACGATATGATACTTGTACCAGCATGAAGTTGAAATGATATCGAGGAGGAAACCAGAACAATGTTTATTTGTGACGAAGCTAAAGACTGTGACATACGCATCTAATGGGCAGATCTTTGCCAGCCAGCTGGTATTCGAGTGCGACGCATCGCGCACCCTCGCGAGGGTGAGTCGGCAGCGGCACATGTACCGAAGTGAGCTTTGGATATTATGTAGGATGTCATTTTGGGCAGAGTAGGGCTGCAAATTAACAGTTAACGTATGTGGGAGCCATATTTAACACCAGTTACATTCCTTTAGATGAACGCGACAATCGGATTGAACCGTGCTTCGCTAAAATGCATTAAAGTGTTATTCTTTAAGAATTGTATATGTTTAATTCTATAATATGTAATAATAGTTCTGCAAACCAGAAACAGCAAGGTATGAACCGGCGGCCGCTGCGTCTGCGGACGCAGCCCATGGCCAATGACACGACAACACTCTTTCCTGACGGACCCTTGCAGGATACAGCGCTCGGCCGAGGATCTAGAAAGCCCAAAAGTAAATCAAACTTGGCATGTTGACTCATGTGCTGCAGCTGTCAACTTCTGTTTGTGTACCTTCGTTTACATTTTCGAACTTAAAAAACACCCACAAGTGTCGTGCATGCAACAGGCATGAGCTACTGTCTAGTTATGTGGAGCAATTACGGGTACGCAGGGATCCGAATGTATACATGCAATTGGATACCTGCTTGCTGAAGGTGTTGTGCAATGTTGGGAGAAGAGCTTTGGAAATCCTGCCTCTGACATGCGTACTTACGGCGAGTGCTCGATTATTTGTTTTAACAGTACCTTAAATGCTAAGTACATCAGTGAGTTAAACAACAGTTTCCTGGTTGTAATTACTTGCCTCAATGTCGGTGTTAAGCCCAAACTTCGGAGTTCACAATTACATACAAAAATATCAAATTTCAGGACAATAAATTCAAGCATTAATCGGCCACTTGGGCACTTTAATTTGCAGTCCTAGGGTAGAGACGTGCAGTTGGGTAGCAGTATCTTCAGTCCGTCTGAACACCCCAACCCTTGACGCTCTTTGATCTGATACAGTCTCCAAGCACGTTCTTCGCGGCATTCCAAAAAATCCTCTGTGTCGTATGTTACAGAGAGCTATCGCTGGACGTCACATATGGTTTGGTTTTATTTGTTGCTGCCGTCACCAGCAGAGCAGTATGCAATGTTAAGCAGGGGAGCACTGCCATAGGAACTGCATGACAGGGCCCTGCAATATGGGACGTAGTCACGTTCAGTGGTCACGCGGGCTGCCCAGGGACCTTTTGACGGTTCTGTAACCACAGGGATCCCAGGGGCCTTGTGCGTTGCGCTTACATGCAAACTCGATTTTGTCCGAGTTTCGGGTCAAAATACCAGAATCGGCGGAAACTTTCCGCTCGGTTGGAAAATTTTTATGTTTTGCGGAAAGAGCTGACCCGGGTGCAAAATGAGCCCCTCTGAAGCCCACTGCACCTTTATTTGGTTGAAATACGCCTCCTGTGTGCAAGGCCGGTCTCACGGTGAGTATGTGGGTAGAAATGGAAAAGATTCATGCACTGCATATATTCCTCCCGCAGAGCAGATGCGTGACCTCATGAGTGGATGAATTGCACTGTGCATTTTTCCCACACCCTGTTCAGAACGAGCCAGTATGATATAGGGATAATACTCCATACGAGCGTACTGTAAAGACTTATTACTTATTAGTTCCTAGTTGATGCCTTCTGAGAGGACTGGTTTCTGCCTTGGAGCAGCACACCACTGCAGTGGACCATCACAGCACAGCTAAGGGGCCATTTTCACCGGAAACTTCATCTATGAGCTCCCATGGTCATACAGAGGTCATATGTAGCATCACGGGGGCATTTCCCGCAGGTTTCAGATTTTTTTCCCCCATTTCCAGGTCAAAATGCCAGAAACGGCGGAAATTTTCCACTGGAGCGGGGATTTTTGTTTTCCCGTAAACGCAACGCACAAGGCACTTGGGACCCCCCCCTGTGGTTACAGAACCGTCAAAAGGTCCCTGGGCAGCCCGCGTGACCACTGAACGTGACTACGTCCCATACTTTAGGGCCCCCTTCCATGCCAAAAGTTCTGGTCAGCCTATTTAGATGAAGTACGATAGCACTGAAACTGGATAAACCATGTTCACACAGTACTGAGTCTGGCGCATCCTCTCGTCACTTTCACCACTTCTTTGTAAAGAAGGTTCGCTGTTAACGAGCTGCCAAAATACTCCGGGCATGCAGCTTTGAAGCTGGCACCCATACTTGACAGTGCCTGCCGAGTCAAGGCATGAACCATCATTCTGTTATCAAAATTACATATATATACGTACATAAGTTCACCAAACAAACGTACGCTTCACTACCTTCAACGTAATCCTGCAGTATCGTCCTGACGATGCAATCTCCTACAGTATCGTGTATCACGCATGCATGCAGTAATTATGTGTTAACCAGCGGCTAGGGTTCAGCAACCAGAGCTTTCGGAAGTTCTGGTTGGATCCTGCGAGGATCGTTTCGGTATGCTGACCTTGGTTACGACTCTGTTGTAGACTTCTTCCATCAACTGTTCAGTCAGTTGTGCAAGCACACTGCTGCAGGGGAAAATCTCGCATCCGGATACATGACGTCTGCAGCTGCCTCAACTAGCCACGCAGCCCAGGCTATTCCTCAGTCTCATCCTCTTGCACAACGAGTTGACGACGTGAAGCCCCCCGCTCCTGTAGGAAAGAGGGTTTACCTTTGCAGCCGCATACATCCTTTGATCCGAGATTCAGCCTCTGTGGAGCAGGTTCCTTTTCACATAGAGTGGTTCCGCGATATTACCTTCAATAAATCCTGCTGTGCATTTAGCACGTTTTGCATAATATTCACCACGGGATTATTTTTGAGCCTTCTAGTGTTTGACGTGTTGAGGGTTAGAACCATCAACAAGCCCGATGCAGTCGATGTGCTTGAGATGTTGATTTCCATTTACGTGGACCTACACATTGTGCTACTGATGACAATCAATCCAATATTTGCGATGATGACCTGGATGTGTCGTGCTGCTGTTCGAGGCGGCCGTTCCTGGGAGAATCTGCCAGACGGACGCAAGAAAGATGGCGGCACCAAGATAGCCACCTCCATGCTAACATTTTGCATCGACGACAAGAACGATGACTTCACAGTCGAGGTATTGCCAAACGAAAGCAGTGAAATTGGATTGGATGAAGAAAGAACCGAATGCAAAAGCAGTTGCTTCGAGAAAGGGATTCAAACGACACATTTAGCTTGCACGCAAATCCGAGGCATGATGCTTCGAGTTGCTGGCCGAGAAAAAAAGGAGAGGCAAGGACCAAGCAATCGAGAGTCAAAGGATGGTCACTGGTGCACTTGGAGAACGGAATTGAGACAGTTTGACGCGATGAATAGTAGCCAGCCAACTACTGGAGAGATCGACGAGATGATGTCAGTTCACAGAGTCATGCATCAACAAACTGAAAGCGAACGGGAGATCAATAGGATGCACAATTTGTATGCAATCAGCGGTGACTCGACTTTGGCTAACAAAAGGATAAAGAAGGAATTCCCGGAAGTACAAGACTTGGAGGATCGTGCGCAGAACTGCTGGGAACACAAAGATGACAAGTGCTGTTCGAATATGATGGAAATGCTTCGTGCGTGGGAATTGCACCCCAGGCGATGGGGACCACCTCTTGAATACTTGTTGGACGACAAGGACTTAGAGATCTGCAATAATAATGGTGAAGGGGTGATATCGTTTCCAGAGCACTTGCTGAGCACAATAATACCGAGGTATGGGCATGTCACAACGTTGGCAGAGGTTTCATATCTGTCTGCGAAAGGTGCAAGTGGAGACAAGCGGTATTACCGTCCAATCGTCTACTTTGGCTGGGCATGGACGGCACTCGTTGTACGATTAGCAATTGTTATATCACTGGCATCCAAAGATATCCGCGTCGTCATCGCCGTGGTGCCAACAGTGCTTGGTGTGTGGCTTGCCATTGCGAAGACCCTATTGAAGTTGGATCTGACAGCTCTCGCAACAGGTCGAGTTGAAGAGGGCTGCATCCTCAGGTCAGCTGAAGGGAATCAGGTCACTGCCGCGTTGCTGGCAAAGTGGAATACGAACATTGCAAAGGAGAGCACGGAGAGCCTAATCTCGTTCCACACCGAGGCTGCGATTGCAACAAAATGTAGCGCTATGCCTTTTGAGACGTTTCAGCGTGCTGGGGGTCTTCTGTTCATGAAAGATGATTTGGATGCACACACCGCATACGCTGTGTTGCCAGGAATAAAGGGTCTGCAGATTCGGCGAGTGCAGTTGCGGGATGACAATATATTCCACTTGGGAGACACTGTGCATGATGATCACATCAAGTTCAAAGCGAGTTGGATTGTCAGCGACAGTCCTTGTCGTGTGGGAATGTGCACCTCGCAGCAGTCGAGCCAGCAAGGTACCGGTGAAAGTGAAACATAGAGTTGTAGGCCAAGTTCTGGAAAAGCACAGCATTCTGTCCCATCTTTTCTGCCACTTCCTTGAGGGTCTGGGGAATATCTGCTGAGTATGGGAATCCCGTTTCCTGATGTACATATTGTCAGTGCAGCTCCTGAGCCCAACCTCTTGCTGGTTTTGTTGTGGACATTTAGTAGCTTGTCCACCCTTTTCGTCCCCTGGTAGATGCATACAGTACGGGCATATGATGCTCAATATGCAGTCTGTTTGACGAGTTGAGGGGTGGGAATGCAGACGCCACATTACAGTGACTCAGCACACCATTCGAAGTACATACGTCTGAGCAGTGATTTGAACCACTGCTTACATGCGGCCTACAACTGTTCGTACGCAGCAGCAGGGATGGGCAATCACGTGATCATGAAAAAGCGTGATTTATCACGCATGATTTGACTTTTCCGTGATTCGTGATATCACGGAATCACGCCCCAGTGATCATTCTTTACAAACCGGAAAGGTAGTAAATAGGCATGAACCCAAGTAGCCAAAATCAACTAACGCAAGATATCCACCACTTCACTCGAATGGCACAACAGCACTATCACGAAAGTCTTTCCCAGCACTCTTAGCCAAACTGCGATAA
>JAUMHD010029773.1:10370-26510 GCA_032359135.1 Ulvella scutata | reverse complement strand
GAAAGTCTTTCCCAGCACTCTTAGCCAAACTGCGATAATAGTGACGAAACACAAAGCCACGACCACGAGCCAGGGCATTTCAAAAAAAATTAAAAAATTTAAAAGTATTCGGGGACTACGCCATACGTGACGGGTGGTTCCCACACTAGGAGGTGACACAGACGGAGAGAGATGCACAGGCAGGCCTGAAGAATGTGACCATTTCAATCGAAAACTGATGGAGATGTTGCTCAAGTATGGAATAGATATCCACACAAGCATGTTCTCTCGGGTCGCCACTGATGAGGTATTGATCACATCAACAAAAAACGTTAATCGGGAACCACGCCATACCCAAGAAGGGCTTCGGCCTCAGCACCCCCGAAGAGGTGGCACATCATACACAGCATATGATCACAGCATACTTAGCCAACATGATGTACTGGCTCCCATCTACAACTAATAAAACACACTGTTGTAGCACCTCACGGGGTGTAAAGTTACAGGCATAACTCCATAGAATGGCTCATGTACCAGAACATCACCTCACGGGTACTCGCACTCTGATTAGCATGGCCTAGTCGACTTGAAGCACAGACAGCCTATAACTCCACCATCCTTGCGCGCAATTCACTGGTCAAGAACGCTTTCTGCAGCAATAGCAAGCTCTCACAGTTCCTTGTCGGTTCACTCTCCTCGTGCTTGGGCTTCAATATGAGATCATTCGGCATCATTTTCTGCTATTCTCAGAGCTGCATCCTCAGGCCTTAGACCCTCAGAAGTATGCAACAAATGAGGGTTTCCAGGAGGGTACTCCGTGTCAGATTCGAGCGTGTTAGTCTGTTCATCATGTTCGACTGCTTGTGCTTGAAAGAAGAATACAGTAGCGATCACCGTCCCAAGGACTGCGCCAGCAAGTACGTCAGTGAAGTGATGCTCAACTGCACAGCCAACCACACTCACTTACATCCTGGACAAAAGTATGGACCACCAACGAGCCACCACCAGCAAAAATCAGGTGTCAACACACCACCTCATGTTGTGGGTGGTAACTGTCGGAACTGCAGCGCCGAATGACTCAACCAGCTGAAAACAGGCAACAGAAGCACCCGTTGTGCTGGCCTCTGTCTGCCTTACACAACCAGAATGATGCTACAAGCCTGGTAGTCAGTTCTGCTTTCCAAGTTAGTGCAGAACACCCATGCTTTCAGGGGAACCATGTTCTTTGGGCTAAAATGGCCAAAATTGGCAACCACTGATAGGGTGGATTTGACGATAAATCGTTCCAACATCATTCCAAAGCACCTAGCAACCTTATAGATGTGCTTGCTTACCGTTTGGCGGTGGTGTTCAAGATTGTGGAGATTGGCAAAAAAAATGCCCAAATGTGACACCTGGGAAGGTGGATTTGACGATACACGGCCAAATTCTGAAGCCATGCAGAAAGGGTGGCTTTAGAGGGCGTGTCTGGGATGTGCGCCTTCGCCCAATGATTAATCAGCTGCATCACTTGTTCCAGATCACACCGCATCACTCTCAAGGGGGGATTTCTGCCTATCCTCCTTGTGAAACAACACATGGGTGTTGCATTCCGTCAGGTGACCTGTGATGCCGTCAATTCCAACACAGTGAGCTTAGCGCAGATGCAGCAACTCGGGCAGAAATATAGAAAGAAGCCGGGGTCGCACAGTCTGAAATACGTGTGAGTCCAACCCATACCCCAACAGACACTGGCACGAGCGCAATGACTGCAAAGGCGGCTGGCGCTGTGCCTCCAAATACTCGCAGCACTTGCATCAAGAGAAGAGTGAAGTACATTCCGGAAGATGCAGAGTAGGAAGCATGGCCAGAAGGAAAGCTCTTGTAGCTGTCCGCAATGGCACCTTCATCCTCGTTCGTGCACAGAGCTTGAGAGGCTGATGAGAATGGGATGGGTTCAAACCTCGTCTCTGATTCATTGGTAGAGGGAAAGCAGCGGGCCATGAAGCTGGGCCTGGGCCTACCGATCTGCATCAGGCAGTGGAAGTGATGCTCATTGTTCATGTATCTAGCCCGCTAGTTTTGGTGTCTGGATGCTTTGATTATGCATTTGCAGAACCTCAGCGGCTGCACAATGTGTGGCAGGGGTGTCGTTCGTGACAATTTGTAAGCCAGTGCCAAAAGAATTAACTTCTATCGTGGTGCGATGTGACATGTACAACCCGCCAAAAAGAATACTCGAAAGTAGTTCGCTGACATACTTAGTCTCTCGCCGTTCTCTGATGTGTGATTGTATGACACTTTGATAGACCCTGTAAGCTTCCAGCCTGCGGTGCTGTGCAGTGTCAAAGAGCCTACATATAGTGGAGCCTGCAGATAAGGGTTCGATCACGGAATAAAACCAATGATCACCAGTATCTTCCAGTTAGATAGAAAATTCCTGAACACTTGGGACTAATTCTTAGGTGTGTGTGCCCTGAAAATTAAGCGATGCTGGTGATCAGTGGATAACACATATGCACTACAATCCTTCTGGACCGGCTATCTTGCATCTGTGCATCTTGCCCTGTCCCAATTGCCCCATACTGAACTGTGCACAGCCCTGAACAGGGAAATTGCGTAGGCACGTTGTGCAATAGCGAGCGATCAATGCATACTCTAAGGTTGTGAGCAGTTCCTCCTACTTGAACGAAAACGTGGCAGCAATAATCATCACTGAAACCGTAGATGCCAGCATACCTGTAGCTTGACACAGTTCGTCAGCACGCCAGTAAGAGTGTACATGATCATGAAGTTCAGCACGTGCTGGTGTGCTTGCAGCAGTGTTAACCTGCCAACTGCCCAAGCTGTGATGATGCTGCCAACAGGGAGCAGCCACATGATAGTCTGCAGCGCCCACGATGGCACTGTGTCTGTCGACTTGTATGGAAAAGCTGAGTCTTGAACAAATGTTCCCTGCACACGAGGTACTCATACTGTGTGTAGGTCTGTGTGCAGAGTGTGGTGCCCCCCCCAAGGCACGCAGCAAGTAATGATGTGCAGTAGCTAACAGGTAGCATAGAGCAGGACCATATGTTGTTTCAAAGCAGAAGCTCTTTTGTTCTGTCTACAATCTTATTGCTTGTGCTGGCCAACCGGCTCAGAATGTACGGCGCTGACACACTGGTGTGCAATGGAAGTCCAACTCCGTGTTCGACAGGTAAATGGATTCTACAGAAGTCGCTGAACTGATGCATGTTTCCAAGGCCTGCCCACGTGAAATTGCTCAGTTTACCTTCAGGACGATTTGCTGTGTTTGTGTCAGCGTGGAGCTGGCACTTGTACTCAAGACATGGTCTCCCAGTAGTCTTCATTACTGCTGCATGCAACTGCATTACACAGGACGCACCGGTGTGAAAGGACGCTTGTTCCCATCAACAGCTTCTCTCAGAATCACAAGGAAGGCAACCAGGCCGATAAACACAGCATAGTCTGGCCAAGCGCGTTGTGCAATCTCTCTTGCATACTTGCCCACTAGCATGTTCAGTAGTTCAGTAGGCAACTGCAGGCTGTCACTCGCACCCAGCTGCTCACAAAGACAGGCAGAGCAGGATAGGATATGACTGTTGACCTTCTGGTTGACGCTTCACGAATATTCAGACGCTCAACAGGGACTACTTCACTCGTGATCCTTGTTTGTTCCGCGTTGCACGGAGTCGCGGAAGGCTAGCGCTGGACCAGGCTACCAATTGGTTATCCTGCACAAGAACCAGTACTAGTCTAGCGCACTTGTGCAACTTGCGAGGTCATACAGACGTAACACAGGCGCATCCGACCTCTTGTATAGATGTTTTTCGTTTGGATGGAACATGTATTATTATTATTATGTCCACAGGCACCGGAGTGTTTCTGACAGGAAACATGATTTGCTGAAACTTGAAAATCTGTTAAAACCCCATAATCGGAGGCCACCAACAAAAGAAAGCAGAAGCACTCGGACAGCACGGTAATCCCCGAAAGGACATGGGCCTCGTGCCTGAACGGCCGTGGATGTACGAGGCGCTCTAACCAACCGGTCCCGAGAACCCCCGGCCGAAGCAGCAACATGCCCTTCATAAGGAAGAAGAGGAACAGCAAGAGATGCAGCGAGGTGCAAAAGAAGAAGCCGTATGGCCAAGGGAGGGGCACGGTAGGATGCAGGGAGGAACTCTGCAAGGGGAGCAAACCCTCGTGGGTGATTCCAACTGTAGCAATCTCTGGCAAAGCAAAGACAGGAGCATGCACATCAGCACGGTAACGCGAACACAAAAGGAGTGTACATGCATCATGTGAGCACATGGGGTCACACCGGTGCTCACCAGTGATCACCATCTCGGCTAAGTGTCGCTTAAATAGGCGAGACAAAAACTGGCTTGTAACAATAGGCGAGAAATAAGGGGGTATTACCCGTGGGCGGAGCGAGCTGTCTCGTGAGCGAAGCGAGCGGGAAAATTGTTTTTCGCTCCTTTCTCGCTTATGCACAGACACAAAAATCACGCCACCAGGTGATTTCTCGACTGCCAAGCGACACGAAAGTCAGCAACATGTACGTTTCTCGTCTAGTACTCCGTCACCATGGCTCCCAAAAGGAAAGAACCACCCAGGTTTGGTACCTTGATCCATGGGTCTGTACTCAAGAAAGAGTGCTCAGCTGCGGAATGTTATAGATGAGGGTCCTGACAGCAATATTCTTGAGTCTTGTAATATTCTTGGGTATGTAACAGGTGCTTGAACCAGTGCTGCCCCTGTTGTGGCTGCTGAGGACCCAGCTGTACACAGCAGGCCACGGTAGCGCTTTCGCACAGATAGAGGCGAGCCCACCGTAACAAACTTCGAGTCTAAGATCTTTCGTCACCCGGACAAGACGGGCAAAGATGTCAAAGTGGAGCAGTATATGTGTATAGCATGTGAGACCGCAGTCGATTCGAATGTTCAAAAGGATCCCAAGTTCTCTGCTGTATGACAAGCTGCAAGAAACGACTTCCAAGATGTAACAAACTCGCTTGAAAACTGCCGACTGTGATATGGATGTTCGTGCTGTGTTCTTTACTGTTATATGCTTCCAAATAGATGTTCTTGTTAAGCGAGAAAAAAACCCGGAAAGGCTGAATTTCTCGGCTATTCCACGAGAGAAAAAATCTCAAAACAGGCATCTCTCGGCTATCTCACGAGAAGAAAATCATCGATTGCTGATATTCTCGGTTATTCAACGAGACAGCCAAAACCTTTGGTGATCACTGGTGCTCACCAGAAACACATTGGTTCATTATCTAACATGACCCAGCTATCTAACTTCACACAGACAGTTTTATCTGTCAGAACAGCTCAGATGAAGTTTTAATCTGTGGAGTTAGATTCTACCACCCACCCGCCGCTGAGAGGCCGGGTTGGACTGATTTTGGGGTTTGTGCAACCCATAAACGCTGTGGTTTTTTTACACCCAGACCAGTCATTGTGGCCTCAGGTACGCTTCGAAACTGAATTTTCTAGTGCACCATAGCGAACATTAGTCCATTACTACCATGCATAGTGGAAATGGATGCAGTACAGCGCATGCATGTGCGTGGGATGGTGCATGCACCAGGCCACATACCTGACATGTCATGACATGTCAAAGCTGGAGTACAAGCACTCGAAACCGAAGATATGCTTTGCTCCTGACCTGATGTATTGTCAGCTCGAACCTCGGCGTTGTTAGCGAGCCGTGCTGGCGCAGTGTCGAGTTCTGGTACCCGCTGACATCGACCACAACCCCTGACAATGACAGACTCAGATGACGCAGAAAAGATTAATGAGACCATTAAAATGTATGACGATCTGCTGTGTGAGCCCGATGCTGTACTGTCGCCAGAAATTTTCGAAGCCTGCGCAGTGGCGGTCAAGCTCAAGAATGTGGATGGATCTCCCGCATACAGGGTGAAGGACGTCATAAATAAGCTGAGCAGTGGCTATGTTGGGTATGCTTTGCATTGGAGGTGTTCTATGTGTATCTAGTCAGTCTGGCTTGGCACCATTCTTCACCACATTGCAGCTCACATCCTAGCACCCAGGTTGTGTGCAGATATGCTGCTATGGCGTCGCTCGTATGTCAGTGGCTCAGAATGCTGGAGCGAACAACAAATGGAGATTCGTCGAGTGGCCCAGGTACGGTGCTGTGCACAGCTGTGGTGCAATGAGAAGCGAACTCCTTTTGAGAACTTGAGGGCCGTCAACCTCCAAAGTCAGTCTCTCGGATGCCGAAGACATGCGATTTGTGCCGCTCACTAGTCAGTCATTAGAGCATTGTTACAGGACACGATGAGGACGAATGGTGCCAGGAACACCACTTCCTGTCAGAAGTTGTCAAGCGAAACTTTCGTCCTGAATGCTTCCATGATATTCTTCTCAACGGGAGTCCACCTCCATGGGTGACTGAGTTGATTTCTGACGCAAGGGGCAGAGACCTGATCTTTCAGTTGGCTGCAACGCATACTAACCCTAACCCACTGCTTGGCTGGGCAATCAAGCAAATCATTGCTGCTGGACACGAAACGCCACTGCCACGTGAAAGGAGCCAGCCAGTTGCAAACAAGTGCGATGTTTCTGTTCCCTTGTCGACAGATAGTGTGCTGGCAAGCACCGAACATGAAATGGCACTACAACATTGGGCTTACACATATGTGCGTGCAGGGGGGATTCGAAACGAAGCCATAGCTGGCATTCCCCTTGAAACAGCAGGATACAGTTTTCCCATGGTGATGCGACCATGGCCATGGGGCAGGGTCAGGACTGCATCTCGCACATGCATGGCATGAAACGTGTCATTGAGAGTGCCCTGGAACATGCTGGTTCCCTCATAGGTGCACGCTGTACTGCATGCTGCCACGTGCACAGCTGCATGTTCTCTGATTTAGAGACACTTCGCAGCGCACGCCGCAGCACTCATCATCCTGAAATGCACTCATGCTGATCAAGCACCTCTAAACCGCAAGCACCTCGTTGTCAAGATGCAGTGGCTGGGCTGCACCCCTTGGAGGCAGTGGCTGAGAGGCCTGCAAACAGATCTTAGCAAAGATTGTTGCAGGCCTGGAGTAGCAAATTCGGCCAGCCCTGGCGCAGGCTCGAATGCTCCGAGCATCTTTGATCTACTGGCGCAAGCCTCCAAGGGCTCGCTCGTGGGCAGCGAGCTTGCAAACAGTGACTAAATGAGGGCTTAGAACGGTGTAAGCGGCACAGAAGCAGCCGTGCTAAACGGCAAACTCGTCTGCGTACTCCGGAACACCACATCCCGCAAGCAGTGATGCCACGATTTCTGCTGTTGATAGTGCCATCGTGAGCCCTGAGCCCTCATGCCCAGCTGCCACCACAAGACCACTGCAGCCACTGACAGCTGATATGTACGGCAGGCGCCTTCGGCTTGCAGGCCTGGGGCCCCATCTGAAGACCATGTCACTGCGTGAGGCATTCAAGTGTTCAGCCAGGGCCGGCATGTGTGCACAGGCGTGCTCAGTGATTGCATCAGCCAACGCTGCCTCATCCACATCCCCGCTGGCTTCGCCATCATGCCGCGAGCTGCCTGTGCACGGAAGCATGCCCCTTAAGGTGCATGTTGACAGCTAGAGCGTGCGCAGAGTGATATGGCGACAGCAGTGGAACTGAATTCGGTCACAGCACATTCATAGAGTTCCGAAACACACCCAGAAGGAGCTGTCCGTCTGCTCCTGTACACGCTGTGAATGTCACGTCTGCGACGCCTGCAGGAAGGCTTGCACTAGAGCTCCCAGTTTCGGATTCAGATCCGGCCTCATGTGCCTGATTGTAGTGCTTGCTGTAACTCGACTCCATCACACCCAGCTGTAGTGGTTGCATATGTTGTGGCAGAGACTGTGGGTAAGGCACTTGTATGAGCAGGCCCCACCGCTTCTGCAACAAGCCTCGGTACATCTGGTCCCCGAAACAGTCTGCGATGAATTCTCCAGACGCTGCACCAAGTGCCACAACAGCTCCTGTTCGTGCACGAAAGCACCCCATACTTGTCTCAATGGCTGCAACTCGCCCCTCACAATGCATGGAGATTCCTGCACCACATGCCGGGCAGATGGTACCATTGTTCTACAGCTCGGTGCCCTTGCATAGGCATATTCCGGAGTTTTGGGAGCAATTTTCAGCCCTCCCAGGCCAGGATCAGGTGCAACATTACAGTACGGCACAGCAACGCTGCAGCGTATGGGCACGCACCATTCACAACCACCCCAAACTTGATGCTAAACCTTGACCGCTGGCGGCCAAGCTCCTCACATCTTGAAACCAGCCACTTGCATGCAGAGGCCGCGTCGATGTGAAAGTCAGACTTCACTTTGAGCCCTCCCCCCTCACTTGCTACATGAATCAGCGGCTCCGTGCTCATGCATGCTTTCGGTGACAGCCACTCAGATGCCAGCCCAAGCTGTTCTAGTTCCTCTGCCCGTCGCATCAGCTCTGACGCTCCCTGGTGGTTATTACTGAGCAGCAAACTACCATGCATCATGCGGCCGATACCGTTGCGCCCTGGGGGCTGTACACTGCAACACGCACTCTGAGCTCTATTAAAAAACTTAAAGAAAAAAGTAGCACACCCGTCGAATCGCGTCAGCCTTTCCGTCAACTTTATAATTTTTCGAAATACCCCCAGTTTATGCGTTTTAAACACATTCTGGACTAACGTTCAGTGATGCTGTGTGAAAATTAAATCGACAGTGCCGCAGTACGGAAGCACGATATGATGCTGTGCACAATGGTGTGTCTACAAGTGCCCTCCACACCTGGCCTCTGATGCCGCGCATGCATCGAGCTCCTGCCGCCACAGTGCCACGCCTCGTGCAGCTAACTCCCAGGCAGGTGCATGTGTGTGGTCTCGGTGAGCTTGCCATATGTACCTGAGAAAACGGATAGCTCAGTTTTTTTATGTAGCATGTCTTCCAGCTGTCCACTCTCACAAATACAGTGCTTCCCCCAACTAGAAACAGAAAAAGGTGTGACATAACGGTCGACATGCAACGCTCTGGGCGAGGCCAGGCAAGGCACATGCCTCTGTCATGTTCAAACTGGACAAGTTTCACGAAAGTAGCACATAGTGGTCCAGGTAACACCCTCAGGTGGGGTTTACACACCCAAGCCAGGGTTGAAAACATGGTCCTGGGGCCTCAGGGGCCAAATCTTAAAGCGCGACTAACCCTGGAGGGAACGAGAGCAACACACAAACGTCCACATACAGAGGACACACCCTTGCCCAGCCGCAGTTGCTCTCTTTGCACTGGGGGCAAGCAGATCATGTGACTGCTCCAGGACAATGACACGAGCGGATGGCTGGGTCTCGAGCAGGTGCTTCGCACAGGCCAGCCCTATGATTCCACATCCCATCACAACATACTCTGCTTGCTGCACACATCTATCTGCGCACGCTGCTGTCTTGCGCGAAATTTGGGGGTGGCAGTGGCGTGCGGGTGATATGCGGTGCATGGCTGTTGGTTCCAATACCAAGAACAGAAGAATCTGATATCGTTTCCTGCGCTACTAGTATGTACGAGCGTCTGAGACCGACCCAACAGACTGAGACTAATCCAGGCTCGCGAGTGCGCAAGCATAGCGCATTAAACTGTGACATTCATAATGTCCTGTCAGCTTCTTTGAAGAAAGGGATGTGAAGCATAGTGACAAGATACAATTATGGCGCTGGTTTATGTTCCGAGACAGTTTATTTGCTGGATTCAGTCGGAGATACTGGGATGAACTGACTATTTGCTGGTGCGGACAATTTTATGTAAGCGTCCTCGGATCCATGCCGGGACTACAAGGACGCCAAATTTTCGTGCTTACTTACATGAACCAACTTTGTGCGGGTCAGGATGATTCTTCCGCGGATGCAGGTTACCATGGCTGTGGCAGTGGATCAACAGCGGAGGGCTGTGTTCAGTGCCCTCCAGCCCATCATGGGGAAAATTCTGTCAGCTGGCATGAATGAGCAGTTGATGGTGAACCTTCTCAAGAGTCTTCATGTCGTCTTGTGTGAGCATGCGACAGTGCAGAAGTATCTCGGACTGTGCTTTGACTATGTTTGGTTCCCCTTCCAGTACATCATCACTGCCATCTCCGCCACGAGGAAGCTCAGCGGGCTTCCAAATCAGCAGCCTAACAAGAATAATGCCGTAATGCCTTGTTTTGCTTCTACCCTCGCCGCAGAGCGCGCACTGCAGTGTGTGAAAAGGATCCTTGAGCTGGCTGAACCACCATCTCTGTCGGGGATGCTTACAATTCTTGCACAGCTGTCCGAGCTAACCCACATCGACTGCAAGAGTGGAAATGAGCAGATGATGCATGATGTACTGTCAAGCATTGGATTCCTGCTCAAGGCCATCAAGAACACCACCTGGAAGGATCATGCACAAGAGCTTCACGTCTGGGCAGTCACAGTCGGCATGCTGCTGCACGGCCTGTTAGGGATGATTGACGCGGAACGGCTACAAAAAGGTTACGGTACGAAGCATTTATTCAACCTGCAAGCCAAGCTCTTCAGTCTGCACTGCACCCCTCGAGGTGGGAATTGAAAGCTCTACTGACAGTTCAGGTGCACCAAAGCTGGCGACTTTAGCAACTCAAGCTGCGCAAGCAGCTGTGTCTGCATTAGCATCCCAGCCTGATAGAGCAGCCTACTATCTTCCAGGATTGGCATCCAATGCTTGTGCAGTCCTGATGGATACTAGTAGCCGCCTGCCAGCCTCCTGCCACTCTGCAACCTGCAGTCTTCTTCAAGAGGCTCTCCTGATCACGATGAACCCGAGCACTCTTCCATCTGCAGCCTTCACATGTACTAGCAGGCAGCCTGAAGCTACCTCCGTGAACAACTCACACCCGAGCGCAGCAGCAACACTTGCAGCACTCACTGCCTCTGCACGAGGACCTCCCCAATCCATAATTACAGATCATTCAGAGCAGAGTCCGAGAGAAGCAGCCTGTGCTGGACACGCTGCCCATGCACAAGCTGAGCAACCAGCAGAGCCCTTCAGCACCCCTCGGGATGCAGCATGGCTGCGACAGACAACAGATTCTCTAGCTTCTATGCTCCCTCAGGCTCTCATGGCCTCAAGGGCTCGCAGAGCGACTTCTGTGCGCTCAGCAGTGGCACATCTGTGTGTCAAGGTGCTACACAGAACCACAGCAGCACATCAGAACGCTCTATTGCAGCCTCTGCTGCGCACTGTGCTTCTATTATCAGCTGACAGGTCTCCAGGGGTCTCACAGCCGTGCAAACAGTTCCTCCAAGCAACAGCTGCCGCGAAATCTGGTGCTGGGCCTTCGAGACTGCAGCCCGAAGTCTCGAAGGATACTCCAGCCTTCGAAACTAGCAGCGAAATCAGGGAATGCGTGTGGCGGGGACTGACAGCAGTAGCAGATCAATCTGCCGAAGAGCTCCGCAGCAGCAACACCTGGAGAGAGGAGAGCATTCTGAAGACTGCGAGGCTTCTGTCTGCATCGTTGACAGCACTGCCACACTTCATGCCTGGAAGTGTAGCCGTGTCAGGCCCTACTGAACTTGTTGAGGTGGTGTGGCAGCTGCTGGAGTTCGACCTGCCTTCTGCAGCTTTGTGGCTACAAGGGCATGGAGAAGTGGCAAGTGGCGCCATTGCAGCAGGCAGCCTCTCTGGGCTGCGTGCTGATGCAAGCATGAAACATGCAGCAAGTCGAGAGCTACCAGGCTGCAGTATTGAAGGCCCAGTAGTTGATAGCAGTGGTACTCAGTGTGGTAGCCCTCAGATTCCAGAGGGCGCTGCGCCTGCTGTTGCTGAAGACGGTCAGGGGCAGATGCACACCAAGGAGAAGGAGATGCAATCCAAGGAGGGGCACATGCAATCCAACGAGCATATGCAATCCAAGAAGGGGCAGATGCACGCCAAGGAGCAGATGCATACCAAGGAGAAGGAGATGCAATCCAAGGAACAGATGCATACCAAGAGGGATGCGCCCACGGGAAGTGAGAGAGAAGATTGGGCTTCCTCTGCAGCAGCCGCAGCTCTGCAGGCTCTCCCCAGGGCTCTTCAGAGCACCATCAGTGGCTCAGGCTTCTTGTTAGACATGCCCTTTGGATTGAAGCGCATGCATCAGGAGGAAACCTTTCAGGCGGTGGTGGCTGTGGCGGCGTCCACAGGCCAAGTGTGTTCCACTGTGCGCGCTGGTGGCCACGGCGAGCCTGGCTCCCTGCCCTGGCAGCGATCGGATGCTTTCGAGGCGATCGATTACTTCAGAGCGCAAATAGAATTGACATCGCCGCGAGCACCAAGAAGGAAAGAGCTAGATGCATGTGCGCGCCCCCCCCCCCCCTCTCCCCCCTTTGCGACCCACACTGCGTGGCACAACACCCCCCCACGATGGAGGTGCCCCCCCCAGACAGAGGTACAGTAGAGACACTTCAACTCGTACCCCTATGTTCACATCAAAACCGGTCGGGTTGGGCCGAGTACGAGTGAACGCATTGCTTTTTGGCTTGATCGTGCTGTTTCATGGAAACAGTTTTCGTGCGGGTTAAGCTGAGTACTAGTGAACGTGGTATGAGATATCATGACTCCACTTTAGTTCAGCAACGGGACTGCCACTGTGCAGCTTGTAGTTGCGTTGCACCGTGCAAACACATAATTTCTGTGGCCGATTCTTGATGCTGTATGTCTCGACCAGTCAAAGCCTCAAACCATGCTGCAGCAGCTGCTGCTGCTGCTATGCAAACGCTGCAAAGGGATGCTGCTGCTGCATATCACGGCGCATAGCTATGCGCTGAGATCTGCCTGCAATGTATGAAGAAAGTAAATACATCGTGATCTGCCAGGTGGGAGGCCTTCAGTGACTGCGTCTCTACATTGCAGGCCATGACAAGCTCACAGCTGGGCTGCTGCAGCAAGCGCAGCTACTCACGACACTGTCTGCGTTTCTGTTGGGGTGCAAGGCAGGACTGCTGTGTGGCCAGCCTGCTGGTGGCGCCGGAGCCCCCACCGGAGCCCCCACCGGAGCTCCCAGCGCAGCCCCCAGCGCCACAATTGGCGGCCCCCAAGCCACTGCTTCTTGTGCCTCGGGCACCAAGGCCTTGCAGTGTGATAGACAAACGTTCGAAGGAAGCTTCTGGAGGCCTCTCACTGTGAACTTGAGGAGCATCGCACGATCTGCGAGCAAGGTGCGAGGTCGGATCATCAGCATGCCTTCTGAGGCTCCTACGAGTAGAGATCTTGACTCAAGTGTGCTGGGTCACCTTGTATAGTATTGTGTTATGCTGTACTTTATTTTACTGTGTGCACTGTTAATAAATGCAAAGCGAGGCTGCTGCAGGCCATGGAGGCAGGTGTAGGCAAGTTAATTTACTGTAAATGTTTCAATTTCAAATTTTTTTTAAAAGCAAGGCTGCTGCAGGCCATGGAGGCAGGCGCAGGCACTCTTGCTGAGCTGGCTGAGTCATCCCAAGACAACGCACAGCTGCGCACATGCATGTCCTCCGCAGCCACGCGCGACCTATCAACAGCGTGCTCAGTGCATGCATACGCATTCTCTGCATTCGTACAAGGCATCGCAGACAGCGCCGGACACGTTGCCAGGCAGGATGATGCCACGCTGCGCGCTGTGCTTCTGCCGCTGCTGCAGGTGGCGGCTGCCGCGCCGCCGCTTGTGGCCACTCGCGCCGCAGCTGCTGTATCTTCTCTCTGTACCTGTGCGCCGCCCACAGCCACTCTCCTGCTGCTCTCAACGATATAAGGGCTGTATGAGGCACCACCAGCTCACCTGAATCTGCTGTGTGCACCGCACTGATGTCTTGAGCGCTGTCTGCAGTCTAGAAACCTATTAGAATCCAGTGCACAGCACTGGTTTCTCGAGCTCTGTGCAGTCAAGAACCTATAAAGAACCCACTTTGCTGCTGCTCTCAACGCTATCTCTGTGAGAAACCAGTGCTGTGCAGACTTGACAACTCGTGCCACGTTCACCCGTACTCGACGGATCTTTTCGTCTCCCACTCAGGTTTGGGTGGTTATCACCGTTTCTCACGCCTAAAGCTAATTAATGGCAAGTAGGAAAATTTTCCATTCTGACCAAATAAGTGTGCAGGCGTGCAAGCGTCACCCATACTTTCACATTGGCACTTAGCCGTCGCCCACTAAAGAGAAAAAGAAAGAAGAAATTGTTTTGCGTGTGGACGTTAACTCGTGGAACAGTTGTACATGCGACTACTGCACAGGATCACCTTCTGCATTCTTACATGGCACGCTGCAAGCTCACAGCTTTTTCGTAGGAGACCTCTTCTCAGTGGCTTTATCAAACGCGAAAGCCTCCTGATCAAACCCCCCACCTTCCTTCGGTAAGATATTCGTTTCCCTCGCCAACAAAAACATTGCCAAGGAACAGGCACACACATTGCATGCCGGCTAATCAGCAAGTTTCTGCTAAAACAACAATTCTCTTGACGGTTAATAAGAAATTCAGCAGTGTTTGCTTCATTCATCTGACGGCCATTAGGCGATGAATGCCATTTTTCCGACTATTTCTACCCCCTTGTCTGGCGGTTTATTTCGGCGCAAAAAATCCAGGCACCAAATTAACCGATTAGCTGTCAGATAATTGCTATGAGAAACAGTGGTAGTTCTTCTTTCTGGGGGGTTTCTTGCAACCGGTTGCTTATAGCGTCTGCTCCGTCCACAGGCGTTCAGCCGCAAGGCTCGTTACTGTTAGTGTCGGGGATTAGCGTGCTGTCTGATTTTCTGATCTGCTGTGTTACTTGCTTTGGATATTTGGGTTCATGCCTATCGACTACCTTTCTGGTTTCTAAGTGTGGCTGTCTGATTCCTTTTTTTGGCCCCCAGGGCCCGTTTCTCACTTGAACCAGAGCTCGACCGGAACCGCACCTGGCCCAGAACCATGGCTTCACCTGAACATATGTAAACAGAGGCGTTGTTGTATCCAATCTGCAGCGTTGCAGGCCTTAGATTCCCTAGATTCCTGCAGCGTTTTACGTCTGATTCCTGGAGTCAGGGGGGCACCCCGTTTCTTCCAAAGCCCCCCCCCCTTTCCTGTCAGATTCCTTTCTTTCAAATCGCCCAGGGCCTCCTTTTTGTCCCCCAGGGCCACTATACTGCGGTTGCCGAGGCCACCAACGCATGTTGGCGGCTGCCCACTGCGGGGTTTTTGTTCAAGTAGTTATTCAATTTGCGGTGCTGCAGGCCTCGGGCATGCCGGGTGGGCAGAGCTGGTGAGTGACAACCTGGACTACATTGTAGATGGCCTCGTACTTCACATCCGTGAGCCACAGCGCTTCCCACGCGCGCCCCATCTTCTTGCGGCCCTGCTCACCTCGTCACACGTGTCTCAGGCGCTACTACCCGCTCTCGCCGAGCCAGCCTCTGCAGCAGTGCAGGGCCTGTCGATCTTGTCGAGGGCCGCCCACCCGCGCCGTGTTGGCGCGTTCCTTGCAGCGTTGGCGCCCATCTCTGCTGCGCTCTCCGACCAAGCGCAGTGCATCAAGCAGGATGCGCACAGTATGCTTGCTGCACTGCGTGCTCGAAGATCGCCAGTGCTTCCAGCTGAGGGTGGGCGAGATGCTGAGGGTAGGCGAGATGCTGAGGGTGGGCGAGATGCTGAGGTCTCTGGCGACGGTGGAGAAGTCAGATATGAGCCGTACACCACTGGTGCCCTGGAAGAAGACATTGAGGAGTACGGGGACGGTGGGTTCAAGGAGGCTGCTGAGTTCTTTGGGGAGTATCACAATCCACGGAAGGTGGAGCTGCTGGGCGAGCAGCTGGAGCAGCTGGACAGGCGTAGGTGGATGACGTATGCAGCCTCGGAGCTGTCTGCTGCGATTGCTAATGCTGCTGCACCGTTGCTCGTGGCTGAGGATCTGAAGGTGGCACTTGTGGCTCACACTACTGTTGCGGTGTGTGCTACTGCTGTGGCTGCTGCTGCTGGCTGGTTTGTGCATCCACTGCTGGTTTGTGCATCCACTGCTGGTTTGTGCATCCACTGCTGGTTTGTGCATCCACTGCTGGTTTGTGCATCCTGGTTTGTGCATGCACTGCTGGTTTGTGCATCCTGGTTTGTGCATGCACTGCTGGTTTGTGCATGCACTGCTGGTTTGTGCATGCACTGCTGGTTTGTGCATGCACTGCTGGTTTGTGCATGCACTGC
>JAUMHD010029773.1:0-10270 GCA_032359135.1 Ulvella scutata | reverse complement strand
TGATTTGTGCATGCACTGCTGGTTTGTGCATGCACTGCTGGTTTGTGCATGCACTGCTGATTTGTGCATGCACTGCTGCTATATGTATCCACGGTGCACTGAGGGGGAGTGTGCTCTGCCATGTGCCCTCATCTGAACAAGCCCGAGCACACATGCCCGACATTGAGACACGTGCGCTCAACGGCAATGAGAAATGTTTAAAATGTTGCTGATACTCTACTGTAAAATACTATTTGGTTGTTGCAGCTGAAATGAAGTTCTTGACAAGAAAATAACGGGGAAGATACTGCACAGAATCCTGATTAGCTGAACGGTTCCTGTATTTTTCCATTGTTTCAATTCCAAAAATGGTACAGTAACATCTTGTTATTGCGAACCCATTTGACATCACTGGTATGGTTCGTACAGCCCAAAATTTGGAGTGAACCGGGTTTGTATTAGCAATAGATCTCACTGGTAATGAAGTTTTACTGCTAACAAAGCTGTGCTAACAGAAGAACTCACTGGTATGTTACTGTACTCCCAAAATTACATTCAGAGATGACATGTGGCCGCATGTGCAATCAAACCAGAGATTGGATGTTGCATGCAGGCTGCCCTGGAAGCTCTGAGTTCCTTGACAGATGCAGATGATGTAGATACACGGGACATCATCGAAGCTCTTGAAGTGCCTGGGGCAGCCCAACTGCCTGGGGACACAGAGAGGGTTCTGCCCCACATACACACCACCTGGGGGTTCATGATCCCCGGTTTGAAGGCGCATACACAACCAGCAAGACTGCAAGCTGCCTTCACTCTCATTGAGCGTGTTGCAAAGTGCTCAGGCAGTTTCATTTCGAAACGAATGCAGACAGACGTTCTGCCGCAGCTCCAGAGCATCCTGTCTGGGCCTACAGGCTTTGGAACAAGAGCATCGCTGCGGTCACAAGGCGCCTTTCGGATTGTGCAGGACTCTGCTCCAGGAACCGTTGCACGGTGCCAAGGACTAGCTCTCAACACGTTGCAGCACATGTGCCAGTACCCTACTAGTGCTGAGTCTCTGGAAGGTGTTTCGGGCGAGCTCCCGCAGACGATTGTTGGGGTTTTGGTCAGGGAATGTACGGGTGCTGCTGTGAAGGAGCAGTGTGTAGCTACGTTGAGATTCTTAGGGGATGTGAATGGAGCAGCCGTGCAGGAAGCACTGGAGGGTGCTCTGGTGACCTCGAGCCCCCAGAGTGTGAAGTTTTTGAACTCACTACTAGATGATATGAAGATCAAGGCACCGGGACCTGTTTCTGGCCATGAGGCGTGCCGAAGTACAGATCCTGATGATATTCAAGCTCAGTTGGTTGATTTAGACATTGATACCAATAATATGCTCAATGAGAGCAGTGCAGGGCGGAAGAGCTGAGATGTTGCATCTCTAAGAATTATGAACAGCCTGATTCATGTCTCCTATGCCTCTCTGCTTTGCAACATCAGTGGTCGCCGGTCACGAGTATTCGATGCGCTTGCCTGCAGTCTTGAGCCTTGACTCTCAGCCTAGAACTAGTGCACCGCCACACGAACCCACCTATCGATGTAATTTTCACAAAGCCAATACAACTGCACTCATGATACGTGAAAGTTAGATCTCGTGCTACACGTTGATGTAAACACATTCAAGATACGTGTCCTCACAGCGAACGCTCTGTGGCAAGAAAACTGACGTTCAGGATTGATGCCAGAGGCGCTGGGTTTGAATTCAACCAGGAGCTATGCATGCAGGCCATGGCTTAGAGTTGCGTGGCACACCAGCATGGCACCAGGCGATCAGCTCAGCTTTGCTGTGTGGGATCGTCCTTGGAGCTCGAAGCCAGCCACACAGCTGCAGATGAAACATTGCCCACACTATGTGCAACAGCAGCAGCCAGCACAGACGAGCTGTACACAAACACCATACCATAAACTAAACCCGCAATACCTGCAAATATCCCGGAAGCATAGTTCCTACCCCCAGACACGTGGAGGTAGCCAAACAACAGAGCCACCAGCGCCACAGCTCCTGTTCCACCTCCCAAGTTCCCCACCACAGCTCCTCGAAACAGGATCTCCTCTGAGACTGCAGGCAAGCATGCGATCTGTGCAACGTCTGCTGCCTGCATTTCTGGCTTTGTTCGAAGCACCTGCACACACGTGTACATTGAACGTGGAACCTGCATGCTTTGTTTAATGCATAAAACGAGGCACTGTGAGGCCAAAGCCAGCAATGAAGACGTGGAGATTGCAACATGGTGTACAGAGTATGCAGTCGTTGGCATGTACATATGCCTCTCTGATCGTGATTCATGGGAACAACAAGAGCCAATGAAAGACATAACAATGAAACAAAGAACCAATGGAAGACATACCCTACAGTTTGATGCATTAACAGACTGTGCAAGGTCCTCCCAATTCTGCATGGCCACAAACCTAGCTGCTGTGATGCCACAGCCTGCAGCTACAGCCACTGCAAAGTCCACAGCGCTGGGAAGATGTAATAAACTGTCCTGAGATATACTCTGTATGCCTGAACCTGCCTTTTGCAGCAGGGCTGGGGTGAGGAAGGATGCAAGAACACCGATCACAGCCATCCCAAGGCTGGTCACCTGACACACTTCCAACACTTTCTCCCTCTCCAGCTGAGCCGTTTCCTTCTTTGCTGTGCTAATTTCCGACATCTCAGACGCGAGAGTGCGCTCATTGAAGGCATCTTGGCGCTTCAGCTCGCGATTCTGCTGACTGCCTGCTGTGCCTACATTTGGGGTTGCAGCCAAAGAGTTCACTGTGGGTGCATCCTGGTGCTCACACGCACGCTCTGGTTGAGGAGGAGGTTCTTGAGAATCACCACGATTCTCGAGTACCCTACCCTGCTTCAAAACACGCTTGGAATGGGATCGTTTAGATCGCGACTTCTTTTTGGCACAGCAAGTACATGCCTCCCCACCAGTTCGAGTACAGGGCAAGACACAAGGACCTGCTGGCCGATAAGAAACAATCCCGTTCATTATGAAATATTGTGTACGCTTGGAATCCTGTTTTCACCAAGGACAACACAAGCTGCTCTCTCAACACTGGGATTCGCGACTGCCACAAGCAAGAAAAGAAACCCTAGCAGGTAGTGTACTCCGATTTCTATAATCGTATGCAACTAGACCGTGTCATGCGCGGAAGAACCACTCGCATTCGATCACCGAATATCTGTGGTGCATAGACCTCAAGATTCTCCCATTCAAATCCACCTCGTAATGATGTGATAAAGGTTATCAGTACCTGGTAAACGAGAGCACAATAGAGCTGCAATGCTACGAATGCATAGGCTCAGTGATATGTGTTAGATTCCCAAAACCGGTGCATGCAGAACAGAAGTACTTCGTACACGCAAAAGCAAACAATTAAGAACTGCATTTGTGCACTCCTATCATTTCTATTGTCATATGGGTACAGAGAACTAGCTTCTGAGTTCCTTGCTGGGTGCCGCTCTTCCGCCCTGCGAGCCCATCTACCCCGAACGTGAGGACATTGCCGGTTCTACACACGGTTGTGGCTACTTAGCAATCGTTGACGATCTTACGCTCTTCCACCACTGGGATGTGATGCATTGCTCGAGCAAGTTCAAGAATCTGTAACGGCTCGTTGTCGGCATGGTACATGTCAAGGTAGAATTTGTCGGTGGCATGGACTTGCTGTTTGGAGGGAAAAAGGATGCGGACATTGAAGTGAATGCTGAAGATGTTGCCAGCAATGTCACAATTCTGGACGTGATGGTGCACTGCAGGGATGTTCTACTCACTGAGCGCCCAGAGCTGTTCATGAAGGGAAATACAGTTCGTCCAGGAATCCTAGTTCTCGTGAATGACGCGGACTGGGAATTACTGGGAACTACAGAAGCAGAGATCGAAGATGGGGACCGGGTGGTGTTTATTTCAACACTGCATGGTGGTTAGACGTTTTCCCATACGATAGGTTATGTACATCCCATTCCGTTGTTGCAACAGTGGAGTCTATTTAATTGCTGTAATGAATGCTGTCATGTTTAAAGGGGTCAAAGGTGACCAATTCCATTGGCACACCTAAGACCAAGGGTGCAGGTGCTCATCTTTCAGGTCTGTCGCAATGCTGGTTTTGCATTTCGTTCAGGAGTGCTCCGATGCATTGTACTGTAGACCAGTGTCCCACTTGAAAGGTGCGCGTACAAGCCAACGCTAGCATCCAAAAAAATACAGGAAGGAGAGCATGTTACAGCTCGGGAATTTTTTTGGCCGGCAGAGGTGACCAGAACCATGCCCATGTGTTCAGCATGCCAATCAGCCACAACTCTGAACATACTTCGTCACTGGTTTAGCATTCTCGCACATTGCCCGCCGCCGTGTTATGAAGGGGTCTGAAGAATATCTCAGTGGCTACATAGTCCACTCTCACACCGCGTGTCCAATGACACCCCCAGCTTCCTAGTGTGGACTCACACAGCCCTGCAGTGCATTCATCATGGCAGTGACTATCATGCTGTGTCTGTGTCAAGTACAGCATTGCCCTGCATAGAATGCCTGCAGTGCTGAACTGCAAATTGGAGCCTTGCCATCAAAGCCGTTCTTGTGCTCGAACGTCGCCATGACTCGTGCATCCTTCAGGTCTTCGTGATGATTCTTGCCCTCGCTCACGTAATTGTGAGTGTAGATACCGGAAGGTAGTCTAACCTTCCTAGAAGTGTAGTCTTCAAGCGACCGTGTCACATAGTGGAACAGCACGATCTTATTTCCGTCCGATATGCTCGGATCGTAGCTGTCCTTGTCAAGATGCCCCCGGTACGTTCGGCTGTCACCGAGAGCAGAGTCATTGGTGGGATTTGTCATGTGTGTGTTGCCCCAGAACCGCAGGGGCGTGCCGTCTGTGAGCGTCACAGGCGGCTGCTGGATATCGTCTCCCTCCACCCTGCATTAGCCTCTTGAAATTCACTTGCAGAGCTATGTGTGACAACTTTAGATGCGTGACAAGCAACTACAGTAGCAAAATGCTGTGAAAATGTGCAACCCTGAGTACAAATGGCGCGAGGCGACCGTTTGGTGGGACACGTACAGTGAAAGGTAAATGCAAGCAACAGTACACCACTAGCACACAGCAGCTGCAAATATGCACTCCTGAGATGATGTATTGAAAACATCAAAGCAGGACATGGGAGTGTGAAGGCATGCACCTATAAGTGCAGTCATGCACTGTGTTGCCAACCATCATGTGGTTGGTCGCGTGGTACATGTTTGCCATGCACTTCATTTGAAAGCTCAGCTTCCCTGTACACTGGTGGTAGTGCGCGAGAGGGCCGCCTGGCGTCGGGCGCTTGACATGCCCGCTGCTTCCAAACATCACCCACTGCATGCTGAGTCCCGCATTGCCCTTGAAACTGCTCAGCACTCCCTTAAGATCCGGGGACTTGGCTGCCACGCCCCTACACTCACACACTCAATCAGCGACGCTTGCTGTTGCTGCAGCTACAGGGTGGCCCAAATACTGCTACCAACACTTTATTGTTTCATGCGGCAGCGAGTGTAGTGGAAACGTGGAGCGTACTTGTCAAGGACGACCATGAACTCGTCCAGATCAATGAACGCGACCCATGAGTGCATGCCAGCCATGTCTGGCTTGCTGCAGCGATTGTACCATCTGTTCTGTAGCGGATGCTTTGCCCCGGGCAGCGACCCGAGATCGAGAAACCCTGACTCAACGAAAGGTGCCAATCTCTGGCTTAGACTAGGAGGTACTTGTGCAGCATTCTCCCGCAGGAAAACTTTGTTAACGCCTAGCCATCTGCAGGTGTGCACCACAGCTCAGAATCAATACACAAGAGCACCACAAGCACAGAACACAGCGTGCAGAGGACCCAGCATACCAACTTATGCAGCGCATCAGCAGAGCACAGAGTAAGACACGCACGCGTGATACTTCAACCACTGAACTACATCATCTGGGTGCTCTGACTTCATGATAGAGCAGATGGCCACAGTGTTGGGCCACTGCCCTGTTGCAGGGTCTGCTCGGGGTGTGAAGTTCCAAGTCCTGGCATCCCAAACCGGCTGGTTTGGCAGTCGGTCGCTGTCACCCGGCATGCCAAGCTTCTGTTCTGAGGTTCGATCCGTTGGCGCCATAGTCACTGCCCGCCCCGCCACACCCTTCTCTAAACCCGCTACTGACAGTGGGAAACCCCCATTCTTTTCATGGGCAGTGGAGGTCCGTTGCCATGCAAGCCCATGCCATAACACAAAGCCGTGCATGGTCCCCCCCAACAGAAGGCCTGTTAGTACCAGCCACAGCAGGCGTCTCTGAAGGCTAGAAAAAGTCCGCAAGACAGATGGCAGTGGCGGTCGCAATGCTGTGGACGGTGCTTTTCCATGCGACATGCGCTTCAGAAGAACATATGTGTCAGCTGGAGCCCCCGCACCATTAGGACAGCTATCTGACACTGGGCTGCTGTCTTGGCTGCTTCCTGCTGTGACATCCAGCTGTGGGAGAGCATTGTGAGACCGCGCTCTCGAGCTTAAGCCCATCAACCCTACATACATGTGCAAAGTTTGGCCACTCGGGACGACAGCTAGGGTGGACAGGGTTTGCAATCCATGACAGGCAGGACTGCACAACGTACTTGAATGTGTTCTTGGCGTGGACTGTCCCACAAAACTGCTACCTGGTTCCAGATCCGTGATTTCATCGGATAAACTAGCGGCAGAGAGTGGATTTGAGTGTTCCCTGACTGCCTGTATTGATGTATCCAGATGGGCACCTGTGAAAGGCATTATCTGCAAAGTGGGGACTGTTCAGGGAGACTGGCGCTCAGAGCTCAGCAACAACAAATAGTATGAGGCAGATACCCATGAACATAACAACCAATACAACCAAACGCACGTCTATTTACTTTAAATTTCACGGGCCAGATGAAAGGGGTGACTCTCTTGTGATGAGGCCGCCAATCTGTTCACACCAAAGAGACTATCCCGTCCAGACTCATAGCACATGTAGGAATACACACCATGGACGGACAGAGTTGTTTTACAGCACCAGACCGAAGCTGAACAAATGTATCATTTGAGAATATAAGTTCTGTGCTCTGCAAGATTCGCGTGGATGGTACACACTATGCGAGAACATGACAACCGCAATTGGAGAGTTCGCGCATATCACATCGCACAAGATGGTCGAATTGTAACAGAAGTCGACAACAAACATCAGATTGATGCTCTCACAATGGCGGGAAATTCACTAGTCATTGCTATGGGCTCCGTGGTCGTAGCACAGCATGCCCGTCGCTGAGCAGACACGCTCAAAGCCAGCGAAGAATTGACAATGTACGTAATTGAGGCGGACCAGCATGCCCCACGCCCTACGCGTAGATGCTTACTTCGAGCCTTGCACCACACACATCGCGCGAGAGTGATGCGCGGGACATGCGCAGCAATATGCAGTTGAATCCGTCGAATACTTGATTCACGTTGTTGCATATGGCAGGCGATAGCTCCAGTGTGTTCAATTGCTGTCAGCGAAACAAAGCAGGGAGAGAAGCCTAGACCGCAACCTCAAGGTGTTGAACAGTTGCTGAAGAGAACGAAGCAAAAATTCAATGAAATGCTAATCTTTGTGTGTCTAACGTTGCTGTGCCCCCCAGCGCACGCCAGCACTGATTGGAAGGACGCACCTGCTGGTTGCAGAAAGCGCACAGCCCCTCAAGCTGTGTCGCAGACGGCGAGCTCCTTCGTCACCGAAAGATAACCTTTATATATGCTAATGACATCAATGATGAATATGTCCCTGTGAGGACGTGCTGCACGCTGCCGTTTACGCATACAACGTACTAAACAAACTCCGTATTGAGTATTACAAGTGAACCCGCTAGAACAGCAGAGTACTACCACTTCCCCTATAATTGACCGACTGGCATGGATGAAAAATACTTGCTGCAAGACATGGAGAAAGGCAAACTATGGCCGTGCAGCGTCTGGCTCATCACAAGTTGCAGGACCGTTCGACAACACTATTCTTCACCTTCTTTTGCATCTTGCAAATCTACATTACAGTGCTGCCTTTGTTGTCGTCGTTGTTGTTCCAGCATGGCGACGTGCGAGCTTGCAAGTGCTTGGTCGAACAAGGTTGCATGCACTTGCTTTATACTGACTATGCGTAAATCCGTTCATAGTCACTCGCATGTGAGTGACTATAACTGTGCCCAATAGTAATGTGTCGTTGCAACATTGCTGAACTCTATGGAGTATTCATAATGTACACAGCACAGCAGAGCTGCGCGGGGCGCGCCACCTCGTGCACAAGTTCGTCATGGCACAGCATAGTCAACATCTATCATCCTTCGCGCATCCACGCTTACTGCATGATATTCAATCGAAAATGCACTGCTGTCACCATGTTGCAGATTAAGCAAAGCGGAAGCCTTGTGAATAAATGCACCGCGCCTGCAGTACTGGTACATGTATCATGTGATATGTGTTGTTGAGTTGCGGACCAGCACAGTGCACTGGTTGAGCTGAAGCCAAGAACAAAAAAATGAAAGTGTGGGAAGCTGCGCCGCACTCACTGTGATGTTCAGCCTCAGCGCCACACATCGTGAACTCGTACGTGTACTGTAGAATGTATACATTGTTGAGCAGTACTTGCTCATATATCTGCTAAATGTGTCCCACGGCGGAAACCACCAGAAACCCCAATGCTGAGTTCACCTACATCGCATACGCAGTACTGTGCCTAACCTTGCCTAAGCGCGAGGATAAGAGCAGGCTGGATTCGAGCCCGGAAGGGGTTTACAACTGGCATGTATAGAGTTACAACTGAAGAGCATCGAGACAGTGGTACACCAGTGCACTGCAACACAACAACTGCCGTGCTACTGAATAGTAACATATTAATAAAACAAGCTTTCTCTCCCGGTGATGGCATGCTTGCTTGCCTTCCGTTGTGAGCTGGGTGTGAAAAGGGCCGCTGGTGGTTCCCCTTGAACGTTGACGAATTGCATGAATTCCGCCACTGTGGTGCTGAGGCCGAAACTTTAGCTGAGTGTGGCAGAATTGATTGGTGTTATTTTTTTCTGCACACCTGGTTCATGTGCATCCAAGTTTGTCTCTGCACCGTGAATGTGCGTTGCCTGCCCCCCTGGGACCGGTAGTGCATCCCCCAAACATGCCTGGGCGTAACTTCGCTGCAGTGTTCGGGGTGTACCCAGGTGCACAGCAGCCATGTGCGCTGCAGTTACCCCACAATGCGGGCTGCCTCATCAGCAGCACAAAAAAACAGAACCATCAACCATCACGCCAACCCCTGCGTCTACGGGAATGCGCCTCAGCGCTGCGAGGAGCGGGGCAGGAGGGGCAGCCACCTGGGGCAACCCCAGACAAAACAAGAACTTGGGTGCAAAAGGAATTGGCAGCTGGAAGCGGCACAAACACACCACTACGCAGGTGGCTACGAGGGTACACAACAGGAAAAAAGGCGATTTGGGAACCACGCCATACCCAAGAAAGGCTTCTGCCTCAGCAGAGGTGTAGGAGAATGTGCAGTGGCAAGCAACGCGGCCGTCTCCTGTATACGGGCACGGCAGGGTTGCTTTTAGTGCCGATTTATCGTCCTGGGACGGAATACTTCGTTGTTTTGAGTGGACGTCACCCCGGAAAACCATCGTAAACTAGTGAATTACTCTCTGTACAGCCCCCTAAAACGAATATTCCGCCGATATTATTAATTTTCTCCAATTCCACAAAAGCAACCCTGAGGCACGAAGCTTTGCCATGGCCCTGATTACATGCCACACAGCCCTCTTTGGGCATGGCGTGGTTCCCGATTAGTATTTTTTTTTATCTTGCTTGCGAATTGCTGTTTCTTCCATTTTTGGTCGTGTTCATGACATGCTGATAACCACAGACTGAACTGCCCATCGCATCAACACGCAATAGCACACGATTCGTACCAAACGAAAATTTAGTATTCTGGGTCACAGTTTCGCGGAATGTTTTTCAGCATCATAGCGTGATATCGACGCTTCCTTTTTGGCTTCATGCCTATTCACTACCTTTCCGGTTTGTAAAGATATCGATGCTTCCCTCCAGATCTCGGCAATTCCTTTCTTTCTTGCTCAGAACATCCGAATACTGGTTCTGGGCACCAAGACATCTGTGACGGTTTTGTCCCCTGGCTCGCGGTCGTGGCATTGTTTCGTCACTATTATCGCAGTTTGGCTAAGAGTGCTGGGAAAGACTTTCGTGATGGTGCTGTTGTGCCATTCGAG
>JAUMHD010029762.1:0-25163 GCA_032359135.1 Ulvella scutata | reverse complement strand
CTCCACTGGCCAATGCTGGCTGGCTTGGAGCCATCGGGCATCGTCTGCGCAGGGCTGGGGGCTGCTGAGGATGGGCTCAGGATGACAGACAGCCTGATGCCATCAGGCAAAGTTACGTCTTCAGCTGAGATCATGCGCCCATCGGGCAGAACAACAGAGCCATCTCCTTGCGGTGTGGCACCTTCTGGAACTGGAGTGCCATCAAGCATCTGTGATCCCTGGGGAACTGCGAACCCAGGTTGCCAGGTTTGTGATGGAAAGGAGAAGGTTTGCATGCCAGACTGTTGCCAACTCCACTGGCCAATGCTGGCTGGCTTGGAGCCATCGGGCATCGTCTGCGCAGGGCTGGGGGCTGCTGAGGATGGGCTGAGGATGACAGACAGCCTGATGCCATCAGGCAAAGTCACGTCTTCAGCTGAGATCATGCGCCCATCAGGCAGTGCAACAGAGCCATCTCCTTGTGGCGTGGCGCCTTCTGGAACTGCAGTGCCATCTGGCATCTGTGATCCCTGCGGAACGATCATCCCTGATGCCCAACTGGGGAAAGAAGGGTCTGACTTGGAAGAAATTGCAGATCGCATTTCTGCTGGTTCTATTGGATGGTCACCTGCAATTGAGCAGGTTGTGAGGTTTTTCAAGCGCCTTTCTGATGCACGTAGTGTTCTATGGAACCAGCACACAGCATGTTGCAGACCACAGCGAGGCTCCTGTTGGTGCACTGTCGTGTTTGCACAATATCAAGTGACATTCACCTAACACTACAGCTTAAAGACCCAGCAGAAACATATTCATCTCTGCTTGATGTTGTCTGGGGTATTATAAACAGTGTCCCAGATATCCGTTTCTGCCAATGATGGAGTCAGGAAAGTTTTTTATGTGTGTGGTTGGCTGTTGATCATACAGTCAAGTGATTGCAGAACAGGAAATAGTTGCCAGGAAAATCTGTGTTGAAGCTCGTACCAGGAACGTCCCCAGATTTGCTTGATGGTGTCTTGGGTTTCGTTCCTCCTAGCGATCCGATGGCGCCAGCTATGGAGCCAGAAACGGTTGCAAATGCTCCAAAGATGTTACCAGGCTTCGAGGAGGCTTCCTTTTGACCCTTGGATGGGGAGAAAGGTTTGCTGGGCCGGGCTTCAGTTGCCGTTGTTCTGTCAGAGGCTGGGGATTGCTTATTTGCTGCTATGTCACTGGTTGGCCTAACTGTTGAGGCCTGGGCAGTCTCAGGTAGTCGAGATTGTTCTGGCATCTCGCTTACTGCAGATTGTATCAAGCTTGGAGTCTGGCTTGCGGAGGAGAAAGATTGCTGACTCCACTGGCCGACACCAGCCGGATTGGAGCCATCAGGCATTGTCTTGGCACGTCTTGGTGCCTCCGAGGATGGCTTCAACATGAATGAAAGTTTGACACCATCAGGCAGAGTCACATCTTCAGCTGATATCACTCTTCCATCAGGCAGCACAACAGAGCCATCTTCTTGTGGTGTGGCACCTTCTGGAACTGCAGTGCCATCAGGCAGCTGTGATCCCATTGGAACTGTCATCCCAGCTTTCCATACAAGGCTGGGCTGCATGTATTCTGTTTGCATGTCCACGTCTTCAACATCCTGCACATACATGCTCCCTTCATCAGGAATCGCAGAACCTGTGTTCGGTTTCTTATTGCCAGACTTTACGACTGCACTGAGGTTGAAACTGGTAGAAAATGTTGCGCCCTGTGAAGTAGGCACTGATGTGGCTTCCTGATCCTGAAAGGATCGCTGAATATCGCTTCCAGTGACCCCTTCTGCAGACTGAATCCTGTCTCCTGGTTCTGAGGCTCGTAGGCTTTTCATCATGTTGGAAAAATCAGAATCATCGTACTTACTTGATTCCCCGTCTGATGTGGTTGGCTCATATGTCTGCCCTTCAGAAGCACCTGCAACCTCTGACATAGCTTGCAAGCTGCTTTTCAGAGGGGAGCCTTTTGACTTTTCCTCATCCATTTGAGTACTGCTGCGAGATAAATCTGCAGTACTTTCCGGCCGACTCTGTTTTGTCGAAATTGTGGGCTGGCCACCTCCTGCAAGCAGGTGTCTTGCTGGCACGCTGCGTTGTTGTGTGACAAAACACCACAAATCACATCACATTCGCTTCTACGTAATGCCCAACTGTGCACTACATCATGCCCAGGTGCTGCACACCTGTCAGAGCTTTCCGCTTATTGCCGCCTGTGCTGCTGGCAACTCCTGATGCTGTTGGTTCGAAGCTTGACCTTTGCTGCAGTATGCGTGAATCTGTTGTTGTGGACAAGTCAGAAAAGTCTGCTGACGCTCTGAAAGCATCCTGCCCGATGCTTGCATCTGCAGTTTCAGATGTGATGTCACTGCTGATGTCCATCATGCCACTTGGGCTAATCTCATCTTCAGCTGGCACCTTGCCCCCATCTGGCAGTACAACAGAGCCATCTTCTTGTGGCCTGGCACCCTCTCGTACTGGACTACCCTTTGAAGTCAGACGATCTGTTAGCATAGGACGGCTGGAGACTGAGGTGCTTACTGGCTGCAACCAGCCGGCTCCGGCTACCTCTGCAGGCTTTGTCCCATCAGGCATGGTAGCAGACGGTGCAGTTACCTTCCCAGTCTGGCTAAGCACAGCACCGAGATTGATGCCATCAGGGAGAGTAATGTGCACTGCTCCTATTCTGACACCGTCAGGGAACAGTACATAACCATCTGGCTGTGGCTGAGCTCCCTCTGGAATCCTGGTGCCATCAGGTAGTTTGGACCCCATGGGCACAGCAAGTCCTGCTGGCCACGTGAAAGATCCTACTGTCTGCCGCTCTCCTCCTGACCTTGAAGCTGCTGACCCTTTGGAGGTACCTGCTGTGTATGCTGGCGAGGTGCTCTGTGGCGCGAATTGTGCCCAGCCTGCACCTGTGGACACAGAAGAACGTCCATCTATGCTCACACTTCCAGCAGATGCACCAGATGCCCCATCATTTTGTGCATCGCTGTGCCATGCCTCGGGCTGAGAGTTCTGCATGCTATCAGATGCTGCTCCTTGAAACTTCAACGAACTGAATCCAGCAGCATTCTTGCACTCTGCACGCAGCATTGCCAGCAGGGGGAATACAGCATGTAATGGGTGTCCTGCTGCTACATCCCGGCCAATTTCCAGGGCACGGCCCTGGTCTACAGTGCTAACAAGAGCTGCAAAAGTGCTTGCTGGTTCATGTACTAGGCCCTGAATCCTGCCTAGGTCACTGTTCACACAACGCTCGATGTTGTCGAAGATGGGAGCTGCTCTCTGCACCCACCCTTGGCTCCAGCGGGCCATTCCAGCTGCTGGACGGTACCAGAGCTGCTGCAGCTGGGCCAGGGCGCTGGCAGCGTCAGGTGTGCAGCCAGCTGTGATACGGTGGGATCGTAGTGCTAGTTCCAATAAGTTTGCTACATCGTCACCTGCAGGCGGCACTATGTGAAAGCTTGTGCACTGCTTCTGAAGTTCCGTTGAAGTGAAAGCAGTGATTTTGGTACTGTACTACAGGAAACTAGACATCTTACTTGCACACTGGAGATTTTGACTTTCTGGCTGCATCAGGCCAACTTGCAGGCCTTAAGATAGCACATGTCATGTTCTCTGGACATTTCCAAGATAGCAATATTCTGGAAATTGTCAAGATAGAAATCTGAACATTGCCAAGATAGCACACGTCATGTTATCTGGCCAAACTGCAGCTGTCGACCAAACTCTGGGCCAAACTCTTGGTGAAATTCTTTGCCTAACAGCCACAGCACAGGTCAACTTGTTCAGCACCACTTCTTTCACCAGTCAGCACCTTGGTATGGTTGGAAGAGAGGAAGGTGATGTGTATGTAGCATTTCACTTGTTCATGCACACTGACCTACTGTTTGACAATGATGGGGTCATCCAGTCTAACATAAGGTTGCCCATTTGAGCCCCAAAACTGGTAGAATTAAATCCCCTTGATATCCTTCAATTTGTGGGTATCATCAGCTATTGCGTGCCAACCGCACAGTGCTGTGTGTGCTGATATTTCCCTGTGTGGGCAGAGAGGTGTGGGTATCCATGTGGGTAGAGAGGTTAGCTTGATTCCCTGTCGTTGCTTCGGTAGTGGCATGTCCTGTATCGTTTTTGCGAGGTCGAGCTAAGTTGTCATGCGTTGATTGGATGATACATGAGCCATTTTATGGAGTTATGCCTTTAACTTTACACTTATATTTCCCTGCGCAAAACAGACTGCACTCTTGGCTTCCTGTTTCTGCCTCTCCTACCTCTCTATAGATGCGTTCTACTATACATCATGCCTCTGCTACCTTTCTCTAGGTGGGTTCTATTGTATATAAAATTTCGTTCAATGCCGGTGATTGCGTAATGCCATGTTGCAGGATGCTGACAGCGAAAAGATGAAGTTGACATCACACCTGACAGCTTGCCTATGTCCTCAGTTAGAGACTCAACCCTCCTGCGGAACATGATCTCCAAAGAAATGTCTAGAAGCAGCAAGTTGCGCTGTGAGCTCCCGATACCACTGTGGTGCCACAAAGGCACCAGCTGCTCACGGATATCCACGATCTTTCCTGGCACCCACCACTCATCACTTTGCATGAGCATGCCATCGATTGTCTCCAGCAGATCTTCTGGCAGAGAGCTCCTAGCCATTCCCAGAGAGGCATGAATGTCAGTTGCGCCTGTATGCCAGTGACGGACAATTGAATTCACCAGTACGCACCAAAGAATCAGAAGGTTCCTTATTCTGAGGTGCTGTTTGGGTATGCACTTCACATAAGGTGTTCACATTGCTGCACACTTGCAACCTACATTGACACCGGCACAGCGCAGGGGTGCCTGATGCATGCAGTGCAAGGTGTGAGCAGTGCAACGATTGGGCAGTATAAGGAAGAGAAGATGGACACACACCACTATGAACAACCTTGATAACGTACAATAGGTGCTGTACAGCTGGGATGACGGAGGGAAGGTGCGTGGCAGGCCCAGTGATCCCTTCCGTGCACCATCCAGCCTTGGTTTCAGCCAAGTACTCCCTGGACAGCTTGTGGTTCTCCCACAAATGCCTGCATGCATCACAGACACTGTCAACTATCAGGCATAGTGAGCAGACAAGAATTCTGCCATGCGAGTGCTATCACAGAGATGAAAGACAAGCAGATGGGACAGCTGCACCCACAACTTGACATGTACGCCGCGCCGAGGGGTATTATACTTCATACACAGACCGACAGTTGTTCACAAACGTGCGGTTCGGGTTCTTCACACGTAGCAGTGGACGGTTGTCCTCAACAATTGACTGCGGATTCCCATAAGTAACAACATCAAGACGCTTGCATGGACTTCTTTTCACCTCCAGTAAGAAAGAGAGATGCATGAGGGTGCATGAAGGTGCTTTTCTGACATCTGGCTCAAGTACAGCAGGCTTGAATGCATTTGCAAATTTACAGGGTGTACAGGGTGTAACAGGGGCCACTCACCACCAGAAGTCTCCCCAGTCTCCGTGGCCATGCAAAAAGTGCAGGTATGCTTCCCCAATTGCGATATCATCCAGTGTGCTGCTGGATTCCAGCTTCTGGTACCACTGCAGCAGGCACTATTTGTCACTTCCTTGCAAACAATATTATAGCAATAAATGAGTGCAAGCTGCAGTATTGCGCAATACTAAAGTCTCATACGCAAGCTGATGTAATTTTCACCGTGACAAATGACAAGCATTTGTCTTCACCCGAACTTGAAGCGAACGGTGTCAACATGCTCGAGCAGCATGCATCCAGTTCATCAAAGCAACAAGGAGGCAAACGCCTGAGGTATCAAGCGTCTGCAGAGGCAAGTACGATACCTGTGAAAGGAACTTGCATTCGATCCCAGGTCTTTGGCCTTCTTGGATTCCATTGCTGTGCAGCAGATCAAGCATCGCTTTGCGGATAGCTTCACCATCTTCTCCTCCTTCTCCTCCTCGCGGCAGCTCTGCAAGCGCCATGCGTGCAATGTGTGCCTTCAGATCGCTCCCAGTAGCAGCATCTGCGAATCTTGTTGACAGCACCTTCTGAATGTGCGCGATGTCCTTGCCCTGATAGTTCTCGCCGTCATACCTGCAATGCCAGCATGCATCACGTGGCAGCCCCGCCTAGAATTCCAAGCACTGGAAGCACTACTTCATTGATGAGCAGCAGTTGCAAACGTATTGAGCCTGGGAACGTGGAACATGGGAGCTGTAGTCAGTCTTTGCAGAAGTTTCAACACCCCAAATGACTTCTTCCTGACCCGCAGATTGATCAGCTTGGCCAGTGGAATCAGCTTGGCCAGTGGACTCAGCTAGCACACATGTATGCGCCAGGAAACCGAAACACACCCTAAAGAAACATGTTCACAGAAACATGCTTAACGGAAGCGTGTTCTATAGAAACATGTCAACAGAAACACGCTGTAGAGATACAGACTGTCGCAGATGCTATACAATAGAAGATACAGATTGAAACAGATGCTATGCAAACGTAACAGAACCACTGTGAGCAGAGGCACAGAGTGAATGCGCATATTCGTACCAATTAAGCTGTCGAGCAGAACTCAACCGAAGCCATGCCAGTAGCGAGGCCATGCCATGAGGGCTCGAGTCGTTAACAGCCTCGTCCAAATAGCCAGTCATCATGCAGTAGCGCCTGTACAAGCTTGTGCCACTCTGAGCCTCGTCTGTTGCACTGCGCTGCGCGAGGCTTGCTGGAACTTGCCCTGGGCTGGCTGTCTCCTGACTTGATCCACTGCTGAATGGTTCAGGTGAACCTGCCTTTGATGCCTGCCCTTCCATCTGCCAGCTACCTTGCTGCATAGGCGCCAAGCCGCCTGGGGCACCTGAAGGAGACTCTGGAGGTGCAACACTTTCGTTAACCCTTGCTGGCGCACTCCAGGGCTGGGAGGTGGAGGGAGGCGTTGGCCTCTTGGGCGAGGAGGCTAGATCGAAGGACCGAACCTTCTCGCCATTGACAAGTACTGTAGCCAATCTGACGGCTTCATCCTGTGAATCCAGGTAGAACTGCTGCTTGTGGCCTGCACTCAGACACATGGTGGTCAGTGGGACCCTCCACAGGCTCCTGGGCTTGATTCGATCATTCATACTTGTACTTGCAGTAGTAGTTGGCTCGTGGCCGTGGCATTGTGTTTCGTCATTACTATCAAAGTTTGGCTAAGAGTACTGGGAAACACTTTCGAGATGGCGCTGTTGTGCCATTCGAGTGAAGTGGTGGATATTTCGTGTTCGTTGCTTTTGGCTACTTGGGTTCATGCCTATTCACTACCTTTCCGGTTTGTTATAATACTTGCAGTAGCATATAAAGACTTTCAGCAAATGGACCTGTGTGACATTGCTTCTTATTCTTGATTAGTTTATTTCAGTTTGGCGCATTGACCTTGCATTACGAATCATAATGCAGAACAAAATGTTTTGAGGGTTTGTTCGGTATTCGGAGCTATTGTCTTGCGCCGCACAGCTAATATAGTTTGCTTCTCCTAAAAACGTTTCATGGCAGGGCCTTGCAATGGGATCTTTTCTCGGCTTTCTTGGCTTTGTTGTTACGTTGCGTAGCTGTTGCAAACCGGCAAGGTAGTGAATAGACATGAACCCTAATAGCCATAAGCAACTAACAAACCCCCTTTGTGTAATGTCCGACTGTGGTTCACATTCAGTCCTGGGGGCCATGGTTCTGCCACAGCTGTGGTTATGGTACAACTGTGGTTCAAGTCAAGGCCTGGTTCAAGTGAGAAACAGGCCCTGGGGGCCAAAACATATCCACCACTTCACTCGAATGGCATAACAGCACCATAACGGAAGTCTTTACCAGCACTCTTAGCCAATCGTTGCATAGAACTTTTTGTTACTACGTTGCACAGAAAAAAGTTACTACAAATACTGAACCTTGCTCGGCGTTCATGAGCATGTTGTTACGTTACGGTTCGGCGTTTCAAGGTGTTACGTTATGTCACTTTCCTGCAGGCTATATAAAATACAAAGGTATACATGTGTCTGAATTTTATGATACAACGGTATACATGTACCTGTGCATTTATAATGTATCCATCTTAGAGTGGCCTACGTGAGAGTAGACGAGAGAGTAGCCTAGAGTCTAGTGATAGAAGGCAGAAATAGTATCTAGTGATAGTAGTCCAGAATAGTATCTAGTCCAGAATAGTATCTAGTCCAGAATAGTATCTAGTCCAGAATAGTATCTAGTGATAGAAAGCAGAAAAGCAGAGATACCTGGCTAGTAGATACTGTTCTAGCAGAGACTGGTCTAGCAGGTCCTGTAGTTCAGTAGGTTCTGCACAGACAGAAGAAGCAGCAGACAGTATCTGCTAGACAGATACTGTCAGACTGTGATGTTTGCAGCTAGCCTATATTGCCAGCGTACACCAGTAAGCGGAGCAGTGGGTGTCACACCAGTGAACGGCCCTATGGACAGCAGAAAAGAGGTGATGCTGTCGGAGTAGAGGGTGCTTGCCAGTGATGCCATCCTGCTGGAGAAGTCAGTGTATCCGACATGCGTCGCCCCGTTGGCGGTCACCACCACGTCATCATTAACCACAGTCTCGATGCTACCGCCAGATAGATCGACTGTGACGGAGCCGGCCTTCATGGCCTTGATTATATCTGCAGAGATCGTTACTGCGGCACCAGGGGCGAGCACAGTGGAGATGAGCACATCTACACTGGATGCGGACTCCTTCAGTTGCACAATCTGCATGCTTCCCCCCAAACACTGAAGAATGTAGGTTGTGCAACTGAAGTACGTACAGATGTACTTATCACTAGCTTTTCACACCATGGTAGTACCATGGGCCCATCATGCATGGGGGATAGATATGCCTTGCCAAGGAACGTGAACCCTGCTGGTTTCGCAGTCCCTCATCACCGCATGCTGAAGCAAGAATCCCTACAGCGGGGCTCTTACACTGAAACGTGTGCAGCCTGTGCATGTAACTGTGATTTGCAATGATAGCTTCTAGCACACACTGTGCGATACTCTGCCTTCGATGTTATTCTCCTCTTGTGTGAAAGCTTGTTCTCTTAATGTGCTGAGTGCTACGGCAATGTCTAGTACATATAAGTTGGCCGGCTGGCCTGTAAAGATAAGGTTCTGATGATGATATCTGCAAGCAATGTGGTGCTTGTTGTTGATCATATCATAGACTGCTTGCTCGAATGCACAGCTTCCTCTACCATGCAGATGATGCCCGACCCCGATGCAGATGATGAGCCTGAAACGGTTCCTGTCTATGACTTGGGTCTCAATTGGTTTTGTTCCCGGGTGGTTTTAGCAGACACCATCCAGAACGTATAATATCTCTCCTGGCTCTGTGTCTAGAGGAATGACATCTAAACGAAAATCTGTGCCAGCAGGTCTGAGGTGATATGTTTGCAGTGGTTTAAAGACCGCATACCTCAGCATCACTGCAAGCCTCCAAGCCTGCAGCACTCCTCTCCCCAGATCCCAAAAGCACAAACTCTGCCCCCATGGCCTCCACTTGGCCCTGCACTGCAGGATCTTTGTCCACCACATAGACCTGCGCGCCCATACTCTGTGCTGCTTCTGCTGCAGCCAGCCCTGTCTCGCTGCCTCCAATAATAAGCACCTGAATGACAGCTGTCTTGCATACGAGAGCGGTGGCGAGTATTCAAGCATTTTACGTATCAACATCTGGGTTCTTGGCCATTGCCTACCTTTTGTGCTACCTTGTGGCAGATCTCTAGAGATCTGAACCGAACTTGGCTTGCTACCTTTCAAAGATGCCTTGAAAACAAACATAGCACAACATCATAACAAAAGGAACAATCAATGACCGCAATACTGAATAACGACGAATACTTCAGGTGTGCCCTATCACAACATAGACAGTCTTCAAAATCCCGTTGCAGTGGCTCTGCAGTCCAAGGCAAACGGGAAAGGACAGTACAAGAACTCGGATTAAAGTACGACACGATTTAGTCCCAGGAAGATGAGTTTCACGAAGATGGTGGAGACGCATCCGCACTCGAACAATCTGCATTTTTCAACCGGTACAAAGATTGCAGGAATACAACTCTCACCTGCTACGCAACTCTCAACAACACAATTTGTTGCATCACAGGCCAAAAAGGCATTCCATGGGCAAGAACCAAAAATCTCAGAAGCAAGTAACAAAAAACACCACCACTTCAATCGAATGGCACAACAGTACCATCACGAAAGTTGTTTCTAGCACATCAATATCATGGCACAAGCGATGGGCACCTTGACTGGCAGCGCAGTACCAGCGCCCACCTGCCGTGAGGACTTGTCTAGCATTAGCGATCTGAACCTGCTCGTCCCATCCGCGAATGTTGGCAAACAGTTTGCAGCCTCAACTACAGCCAGGTAGCCATTGATCTTTGCAGCAGACACTCTCACGCTGCCTGTTCGGCGTTCGGAATGGGATTGAGGCAGGCAGTCTAGGCCTGCACACTCATAACTCTTGAAATTGATGAAATATTGCAGACATTCTGATACTGGCCGAGTGCTGGAACTCAAGCCTAGACCACTGCATGTTCTGCTTTTCTCAGACCATGTGTGGTTTTCTGGATGAAACTCAAGAACTCTGGTCACTCTGATTTTTTCAGAGGTCGGTACTAGACCACTGTACAAGTAGCTTATCTGTTGGTTACACTACTGTAGCGAGAGCTCAGACATATCGAGTGCAGCTTAGCTCTGCCACGGACATGACTTTCATGCCATGTGAACGATGCAGAAAGCCTCCGGGGGACCTAACCGATGCGACAAATCATAACCGACGGGACTAGAATACATAAGATCACGCACCGATGACAGTCATTTCCTTGTCTTGAAGCCTAGCCAATAGCTCTTCATTCCTTTCGGGTTGAATCCATGACACTAGATGACCTCCCATCTCAAAGTTCTCCACCTCGGACTCTGCATCTGGCGGCTGTACCTTGAGAACGATGTCTGACTGGAAGGCCTCTGCAGTGCCCACGATCGCAGCGCCCGCCATCTCATACTCCTCATCCTGCAGCAATAGTGAGGGCAAATTCAAATTTTCTCTGCCTCTTTACACCTAAACAGTGCTCATGTTATGATCTCACATGCTATGCTCTCAGAAAATCATGTAGGCCTGTTGTCAGAGCATTGCTCTGACAACAAGCCTACATGATTTTCTGGTCACAGAAGCTACGGAAGTGTTTTTCACACAGTTGTGGAAGCAAAGGACACCAGGATAAACTGGAAGCAAGGGTCATCAGGAGAAACTGCGTAAGGCAAAGTGTACGGGGATGATTAGTGCTGGCACAGTGAAGCACAATCCATAACATATGCACTGACCAGTACGTGCTCTCTTAACAAGTAAAGAAGGCTGTGAATGGCAAAAATCCGCAAGAGTAAGATGCAAGATCCATGAATCGTCACTCACTTCACAAGAACTGCACAACAGCGACATCAAGAAAGTACTTCCCAGTGCTTTTCGCGACAAGAAATCATGAAGAAGTGGACTTGGACAGATGATTGAAAAAGGCAAGGCAATGAGAAGCTCACATAGAAGTCAGCCAGCGAGCCAGCTCCACTCTCAACTCGTACAGAGAGCCCTTCATTGACAAGCAGTGCTGCCCCATGCGGAGTGAGAGCCACCCTCCTTTCATTGTTTATAGTCTCCTTGGGCACTCCTGCGACCGTTTTCTTCCTTTAGTTCTGTTTTCCTAAGTGAGGAGAATGGCAAGGCAGAAACACCAACCTCCGCATCAGTCTCGATTGACCACGATGCAGTCTGCTGAGTACTGACAAAGAAGAGATCAAAATGAGGAGGAGAGGACAAGAACTCAAAGAGCAAGACAATGTATCCAGAATGGCACCACAAACTGCGTTTCAATGGATTTCTGCAACCACAAAAAGCACTCAATCGTGCCCTGTTTGTGCATTGAGTCAGAGAGACAATGCAGCGTAGTATTAAGGCGGGGACGCACCCACAGAGAGATTCTCGTATGGAATGGGCTTCGAGACGACCCGCCTGTCTTGCATGGCTGAATGGGGCACCGTCAGCCGCGCTGGCGGACGCCCTGGCCTCAAGCTGGGACGCATCCGAGATGACATACTGTTACTTGTCTTTTACGCTCTGCAGCTACACTCTCTTGTGTCAAAATGTCAGGCTGACTTTGTGGACACCCTGTTCACTCAGCAGCGACGACGGCTATTCATTCTGTTTGCGAGACGCGTGCACTTGACAGAAGCTGTACTAACTAAATGTATTGGAATCTCTGTTGTTTCGGTGCTGCTGGGAGTCGTGTTTGGTCCTCTAACCACGAGTTCGCTGTCAGGATTGCTACCACCCACATCTGAGCTCTGATTACGTTGGAGCTGTATAGAAAGACGTACCAGCGCACAAGTATCATTAAGAGCAAAGTGGTTAACTCTTTCGCCACGTATCAGCCCTGGAGGTGGCCAGAACACGCCAGGAAGCGAGTGCCGCGATGGCTGCAGATCACGAACAGCTCTCCACGCTTATGGAGGGACTTGCCGGTACTAACACCAAGCCAGAACGCCACAAAAACTAACTTATAATAGCTAGTGCGTGCCAAATTGAAGTGCGCGGGGGCTAAGTTACGCATGCTTTGCCCGTCTCAGGCAAATACGTTCTGACAGCACGTCGCACTCAATTGCGAGGTGATGGACACCTGAACTTTCATCTTCCATTTCCATTTGTGTGTTTACCTCGCATTGTGTCTTTCCTGAGTTGAAAATTTGGGCGACGTGGTCATATCGCGCGGTGCACAATGCAGTTTATCGATGCAACTACTAGTTATCGATTGCCAGCCAAGCTTGCGAAGATGCGCCCACCAACGTGAAGCTGCCAGAATCCTCCGTTGTCGATCTGCTAACTTTGACTGTGTAACCAGAATGAATGTGCCCTAAGCCACAGAGATTCTAGGGTTCCGCCTCAGATTCCTGAAGGGTTTTTGCTCTGGTCCCTAGGGACCAGGCCTATGCCAGCAATACTTTGCTCATCTGTCTCGAGATAGAAGTCCAAGTTGATTGAATCCAAGCCGTCTAACTAGCTAAATGGCACGACGCCTGTATGCAAGTCTGTAACTCAAGTTCGTTCCCGCTCTCTCCCCACGCGCGCGCCCTTGTAATCCCCTCAATTGAGCTCAATGCTCCCTTGAGGCCAGCATGAATGCAAGCTTATCAAGCTGGCATCTCGAGTCGAGTTGAGAGCTTCCTGCAGGTACAGTGAGTGCTTGCCGACATACTCGAGATCTGATACATGTATGTATGTTTGAACACGAGTTTGCAGTCCATGAATGACACTGGGTTCGCAAAGATTAAGTTTGTATTCTACATTCTGTGTTCGAAATGAAGACAAGGTGGGGTATCGGGATCGGACGGGTGATAAATGGAGTGCCAGAATTCTCTGGCTTTTGAAATTCTCTGGCTTTTGAATCCATGGCCCCGGACCTGATCAGTGTAGCTTCCAGCTCACACACAGGCCCTCAGTTCTGCAAACGGCCATACGCATTCTTTTAATAACGCTTTCTGCCTTCGTCACTGCCCTTCGCCAATGCTTCACGCTTGCTATATAATCCACTTGAGGCTGACAAGCAGACGAATCCAAGCATAGACTTACACGCATCCGCAGAACAGGAGAATTATGAAAGCGTTACTCAGTTTGCTATTGCTAGTGATTACATCGACAAGGGCGCTATTGCTAGTTATGAAGCTGCAGGGGAGGCTGTTGCAAAGGTAACTGAAGCGGAGCAGTTATATTATTACTACAGGGAACAGTTGGCAAATTGAGGCTGGAACCGATCCTCGCGTGGTCTGCTGATGACAGTTATTGGGAGAAGACATATTGTTGCATTCAGAGCAGTCAGACCTTCAGGTGTGAGGCATGTCCCAACGTATGTGTCACCGTGGAACAGTGTGGACATGACCACTGCAATACTGAGTGGTTGAACTTTGTGACTTTAGCTGCAACTAGCGCAGCTGCACTGATAATAAGGTTTCTCAGGACGATTCTCTAAGCAATGATGTGTGCTGTGAATGGACGCTGAAGTGTCCGTCAGAAAGCCAACGCTGGGTGAAGATAGTCATTCCCAGGGAGAGGTGATGCTCCCACGCGGAGTTCAGGGAGCAATTTTCGCACTCATGCAACTTGCTGCACTGCTGTGGGCTGCTACCTGCATCATAGCCTTGGGAGGTGAGACGTTGAAGTTGAAGGGGAGTTGTTGCAAAGTGCCCCTTGTAGAAAAACGACTTGAGCAACAGGCTGCTTCCAGCGCCTCAGGCCACCAATCTTACTTCAGATTCAGACAAATCTTAGTGTTGCACCACCTGTAGACTCGGATTCAGGCAGCACCTTCGTGTTGTACCACCGGTTCGGATTCTTAGTGTTGGATTTCCGGTCTCATTCTTAGTGGTGTACCGCTAGTGGATTCGGATTCAAACAGCACCTTCGTGTTGTACCACCATCTTAGTGTTTTACCACCTACTTTGAAAACGAAAGTGGCTTCGCGTCAGGGAGGGTGCACACCACGTGGTGAACATTGTTGGCAAGATCTCTGAAATGCTCAAACAAGTCCAGACCAGATTGAGATGGCTCACTCATCACAACATCTGTCATCCATATATGGATATATTATATCGACAGAACTGGAGATCAATATTTGTCATCTGCTTACTAGTTGGTGCTCCTCGTTAGAAGTTGCGATGTGCAGTTACATCGACGCAGCATGGTGAGCAGGAAGAAAACCGGGAATGCAAAGCACCACCACTTGAAGAAGTAAATTAGGCAGCTTCGAATTCAAGTCACAGGCACGCAAGTAACAAGCATGTGTACCAATGTGATACAACTGCAAAGCTCGCCTCACTTAACATCAACCGTCGGAACAAGCAGGCCAGGCAGAAGTGCACGGCCGCTTGCATGGGGATTCAGCTGCACCCCTGACCTGAAGAGAGTGTGGATGCCCTTGCACAAAGCAGCACTTTGATGGGTGCTGGCAATTGCAAGGAAGCCCCCAAAGGATAAGTATATGCACGCCCAGTGCTGGACTTTGCAGTGGCCACGAGCTGGAGGTATTCGATGCCCTGCGCGGCAACAAGATTCAAAAGCAAAGCCACGGAAAGTTGCTATGTGTTGCTATGGCGTAGTCCCCGAATAATTTTTCTTGTTTATTTGATTGCGGAGCCACGTGTCAAATGCATGGTGGTGTACACGTGTAAATCCACTCAGTGAGTCTGCCTGTTGAGTGTCCAAGAGCCTGTGATCATGGATGCTTTCACCCGGTCTAGTGCGTTCATAAATACAGTGCAGACGCGGCACTCTGACGCAGCATAGAAGGTGTTCCAACATACAGCGCGACATCAACTCCCACGATGCCGACTGTATATCAATGAATTTGGTCACCTTGCAGAGGTTCGAACATATGCAAAGAAGCAGCCGTATGTCATGTGCAAAGATCCACCAGTCCTTGAGTCAGAATGTGAGCCATCGCGTGAGCTTGTCTGTGACGAAGGCACTGGTGCGCACCATGGCACATGCGTCAGTGCTAATGGGGTTGGTACACTGCCAGGCAGACGTAATCTAACCGATACACTGCCACCGTGTCGTAGTGATGTGGATTTGGGGAAGAAGTCGGTTTCATTGGTCGCCGATCTGCGCGGGCCGCTGCATCACTTGATGTTTCAACAAGACTCCGGTCTGGAGTCAGGAGATCGCATCGTGGAATGCCTAGAGAGAATAAGTGTGAGAACACACAAGGCGGTGCGGGAAACCATTGAGCCTGGCTGCCTTACGCGCGTGAAGCCTAGGTTGGTGTTCGAACAGTCAACATGTCCGGCTGGATTCTGCTGCAGAGGCTGTATCCACCTGCATCGAAGCCAGCTGCCAGCATCTATATTTTTTCTATAGGTTGAACGGCGAATGGTTCGCAGGTATACCGAGGACTGCACTGGCTGACAAAGCGTGGCAGTGGAGCAGGTGGGCACGCTCCTGCTCGGGCAGAACATTGCTCTGTATGTCTATGCTCAGACGTCCGCATTGAAGCAGAGCTCAACGCATCCGAGGCATTGCAGGGCTGCCCTCACGCATTGCCTGTGCTGGGAAGGGTCAACTTCTCCAGTAAGGTCGAGCAGTCGCGTGAGCAAGCACCGCTACGTCGAAAATACAAACCCGCTGCGGACCAGAGGCTTCGAAGACAACCCACTGTGCAGTACCTTGAAGGCTACTGTACGTCACAGCCTCACTGCAACCTAGACATGTACGTCCATGGGCCAGACAGTGCGGGGCCAGCCAGTGGTGCACCTCGGACTTACAGCTCACCAGAGCACAGCGTACTTCAACTGACAGGTATAGCGAAGCAGGTTTTAAGATGCCTGTTAAGTGTGCAGCAACGTGGGCTGGTGCATACAGGTATGTTCCATGAACACCTTCTTAGAAAAAAGTAAGAATCACCTGACGTATACCTAAAACAACTTGCAAGCCGTAAATGCAATCTTGTAAGCTGATATCTATATGATAGTCCAGTTGTACTATGAAGCTACAAAACCTTAACGCCAAGGCCAGTTTCTGCCCTGTTCCATGCTGTCAGCAAGCTGCCATGTCCAGGTGCCAGATGTTACTACAATGCAGGTATAATCTTGAAGAACATATTTCTGATGCAAGACGCAGACCATCAAATAAACCCAGAAGTGTGTGTGGGTGATCTATCGTATTGTGTTCCTCATGGTGCCAATGTCAGCCCTGGCATTCCGCTACCATACGTGCCTCCAGAGGTCTTCTCCGGAGCTCAAAGAACTTCTGATAGCCTCCAGATGGCTTGGGCGTTCGGAGTAGTGTTGTGGCAGCTGTTCGCAGGACTTCCTCCGGCATGTATCATGTATGAGGAAGGGTACCAGGCGTGTATAGATCTGGTACAAGGGGCCACTCAACGCCAAGACACTGCCTCTAGCAGAGGTGCAACCGGAAGCAGCAGCATCAAGTGTCGGAGCAGCTTTCTTGGGAAGGTGTTGAAAGCGCCTGAAAGGGATCATAGGATAGACTGGGTGCTCAGGTGCGGGCATTCCTCCCGATCACACCTGTGTTATCAATGCAAGAGCTGAGGGTCTGTAAGTAATACACAAGACCTCTCAGACGGGTACATTGTTACGATGTACTTTCCTGAGTGGTTTTGTACTTCATATGCAGACCCTCGGTTCTTCAAGGCCATGCCATACATAACCGTGCGTTGTTGCAGAGACAACGGTATTGCCTTGACGTGTCTAAAGAAAGTATTCAGTGCCATTATGAACGTGTATTTCACCAGAGCACCAGCCAGATTGTATTGTAGTACAATGGTTGTACGTGTAATGGCGATTTCGCTATTTGAGTTCACACCATGTAGAATGCCTTGTTGGAATGTTTAAAAGCTGTACTTTCCACAAGCTCAAAAAGAATTCAGCCAGAATCCAAGTAGCTAGACACAACAAGCATTTCTGCTAGCAAGAAAGAGTGTTTGGCTGCTGGGGGGAGTGCCATGAGCTCACAAGTGTGCCAACTGGTGCAGGGGGCTGTTGAGGGCTAACCCAGCGTCTAGGATGAGGCTTGAGGTTGCATATGACATCATATGCACTCTATGGAAGGACATGCAGTCTTGCAGCTATCCAGCAGCGCTTCAGGTGTGCAGCCATGCCGCTCTGCCTCCCAGTTCTGTTTGTACAATAACACAACACCAAACAAACAGCAAACCATGCCATGCTCAGGAAGGGCTTTGGCATGCAGTCTTGCAGCTTTCCAGCAACACAAAGGGCTGGGATAGGAAAGGGCAGCTGTTATGTACCGGTCTGGTGTATAAGCTTTGACTGTAAGAAAGTAGGAAAAGTATCAACCGCGCCTAGCCAGAAAGGGCGGTACTGCTGCACTTACATTTTCTGCGTTCATACCGTCGCTCCGTACAAGCCAAAAAGGCACTTAATTGGCAAGATCCCATTGGTATCAACACACTGCCATCAAACTGGCGCCGCCAATTTGAGGACTCCAGCACAGCAGTGATATAGGCATGGAGAAATACTAACTATGTGAGCGAAATTCTCAAAAGTTTTCATTTTCAGACTCCTTTGTGCAGGCCTCATCTGTGCTAGTCGAATACTGCCCCAACATCAGCGCTGCATGTGTTTGTTACGTTCTGCGCTGCATGTGCAAGTTGCGTCGACATCACACAAACGCAAACACATGTTGTGAACTCCAGAGTTCTGTGGTGGTATGCAGGCAGTTGCAGGGGCACCCCAAGGTAGCATCAAGGGCGCTAACTGGCTGGCAACAAACGAGATCGCATTCACGTTCACACCTCCAGACTGGAGAACAGCCTTCAATTTGGCTGTACGGCACTTGACGCCTTGTGTAATGCTGGAAGAAGACTTCCAAGGGGGCACACTGTACGGCATAGCTGTTCTACAAAGCAGGGCATGGCTGCTGAAGGAGATGCCTCTGCCACAGGAGCCCTTGAAACGAAGTTCTCCATCTTGGCGCCAGCATAGGAGCATCTTGAGCAAGAGGGGTAGGCCAATAAGTGGCACTGGATAGCTTGTCCAAGCATCCTGGAGTGACTTGAAAAGCATGTGTATGGTTGTAGAGAGATCAGAACTCCTTTGTAGCGAAGCAGTAGCAAGAGTGCAGGGCACCGGTCTGCTACAGAATAGAGAGTAGAGAAGTATTCGAGGAGTATGTTGGCGATCACTGCCCGGATGGCTCTTTGTGCCGATCAGTCGGCCTGGGACGGGAAATTTGGTTAATTATGGTGTAGAAGTCGGAAACAAGTTGTTTCTTAATGTGAGTCCTGTTTCGGCAAGTTGCCGAGATGAGATAGTTATGTTCGGAGAGTTTATGTGAGGACACTTTCGGCAAGTTGCCGACAGGAGTTACTTAATTTGTGATGCAATTTCGGTGAAAGCTGGGTTTGTTGTCACAACAAATGAAGCAAATCGAGCGGAGCACAGCCCATAGTCAAGTGGCTAGAAGAGCTCGCAGAAATGGTTCCTTGTATCTGCATTGTTGAGGTGGCCGAATTAGTAAGTTCCCAAGTTCGTGATTTTCGCCAACTTGCCAATTACAATTATTCACTCTAGGCGGGGAAAATACGCTAGTGGCCAGATTTGTGGAAAATTTTCAAATCCTTAAAAGCAACACTGCCAAGTGATACACTGCACCATGGCGCCTGGAAGTATCCACTAAGCATCCATCAGACAAACGAGACCATGCCGATACACAGTGCCTACGACTGCTGCACACGCGAAAATAAGTCGGTCTCCAGCTGGACTGTGAATCATGGAAAGCAGAAACTATTACCAGCATTCTTGGACTGTTGAAAGCACACACAAGCAGCAGGACACAAGTTCTAGTGAAGAATAAGACACATCAGCCTATACCTTATCAGCAAGAGCTGATCAGGTGTTGCTACCTCAACCCCCGTACACATGGGAGTGCGCTGTACGCCGTGCCAAAGCCACTACAACAGGAGCCCATTGCTCCACAAGAAGGCCACCACAAGCATGGCGAGCACTCCAGCAGAGTAGCCAGCAAGCTTCAAGTTTCTATTGAGCATGTCTTCGTCGGAGCTCTGCTCCGCATCTCTCGTGTAGCGCTGGTCCAAAGAGCTGCTGAGCATTCCTTTGTAATACTCTGCATCATACTGTTGATCCTGCATGTTCTAAAGAAGTAAACTCCAACAGGGAAGAAAAATGTCTGACTTTACGGCACTGGTGGCGGTTGTAATGGTGACAGTGTTAGGCTAGGTGAATTCGCCACTTGAGCGATTGCAGAGCCGGCAACGACGCTCCAACTGCTCGCCGACTGCCAGGAAGTACTTCAGCAATTGTGCAGTACTTCAGCAATTGTACAGTTTCCGTGCGCATTCACAGCAGGCTGGCTTCCGCGACACATGCCTTCTTTGCGCAAGTAGAAATCCTCCTGGCACGACTACAAAGCAAAGAATGGGTTGCCAATCCACACGTCTGGGGACGATAGTGACCCAGCATCTTGAAAAGGACGTGTGCTCTGTTAAAGCGAGCCAACACCGATGTAACGCCCCTGATACATGTAATAACGGCGAGGAGATCTTGTCATAAGCTTGTTTACGTGGAAGCCGTGCATAACATCATTTTGCATGTCTATGTGATGCGCATATAGAGCAGAAACCAGCGCGCTGGCCACTGCAGCGTGGCCACGCGCTTCATCATAAGGATTCGCTCACGCCGAAAATCCATCCTTCGCAACAAGGGCATGCTAAGCTCGTGCACGGCTACTCATAATGATGGTGCACCAGGCAGCCTAGGACTTATACTTGCGCGATCCTTGATCTGTGGTCCCAGTTACAGGAACGTCAACCTGGATCTGCTGGCAGACACAAGCGAGATCCTTGCCAGTGCACGTGAGTGGGGAATAAACTTGATTCATATCTCACACCATGTCAGAGAAAAGATGATCATGCTCGCAGGCATGCTTTTGTGCCGCCCCGGTGGTGATGTGTGCTTGCTTTGGTTGTGTCCAGTGCCTTTCCCACCAAGCTCACCCTTATTTCACCCTTACTTAACGAAGTGCTTCTGTTCTGATACATGTTTGCCATTGAGCTATGTGGTACAGAAATAGTCTCGGATTCCAGAATTTAGCTGTACCATGCGTTTTCAGCTGTGATCAGCAAGGTTGGCACATCAACGAAGCACTCTGGGCGCATTCATGTATGGTTCTGCTTGGTTGCTTCTCGTGCAAGCGAGCTTCCTTGCAGGTTGTTCCGAGGGAGCAGTGTGAGTATGAAGGCACTGCGAGAAGTCTCTGTGGGCATGGCCATGATGTCTGGCGTTGCAAGTGGATATTACATCTTCGAACCTGTTGTGCGCAGTGCAGCAGCAGACCAGAGAGCACAGCTCATGGAGATGGAGGAAATAGCAGACCTTACTCAGGAGCCTGTTGTCGATGTCAAGGCACAAGTCATGGCTGCACAAGCATCCAGGAGTCCAATTAATCCTTCAGCCTGGTTCGCGAGGCTGAGTGGCAGCGAGAGGCTGGGCTGATGTTCATTCAGCATCCAATGACGATGATTCGCAACCTTGTGGGTTCGTAATGTAACCACATCAACAAAGGTATCTCGAGATAGGGGTCAAGACAAGCATTCTTGTGAGAGGGAGATTTCACATGGTCCTCTTCTAGCCTTGCATTTTACAGATGCTCAGTGTTGTTGTGCAGCAGGCACATGGCGCACAGGTACATGTCTCATCGAAGAGTTTTTGTTAAAAGCTACTTGCATCACCGACTGCTGCATCACCTGGATGTTCACATTGCTCTGATATCGATTTTGAACGCTAGGTTCACACTGGTGATCAAGTTTCACTGTGTGGGTGCACCTGTGGCCATAAGGGCCCTTTCAAAAGCTTTTCGTCACTTTGACAAGCGAGGAACCCCCCCTGGTGCTGTGATCACATAGTACCAGCATTATCGTTTTCGCCGTTGATGGCAGCTCCATTACATCTGAATATACATGCTCCACTACATGTGAATATATGCAGGTGTTTGAATATACCAGCTCCACTACATGTGAATATATGCAGGTGTTCGAATATACATGCTCCATTACATGTGAATGTATGCAGGTGTTTGTGCTGCAGAAGGATGGAGTGCCTTCTTCCTGAGCTTGTTATGAAACCAGGGTTGCTGACCACGCGACTTGTAGCACTACATGTCTCATTGGTCAGCGACCCTGGTTCGTAACAGTTTGGCACCTCAACCGGCGCAATGGATAATTGCTGCTTCATTGACAAGGACTTGCGGGAGCTCGACACTTCTACCTCCTGTAGCAAGGCATGCAGGCACCCCTGCCCCAGTGCCTCTGCACCAGTACCCAGGCACCCCTGCCCCAGTGCCCCTGCACCATTACCCCCGGCCCTGGACCCAGTGCCCCTGCGCCAGTGCCTCTGCGCCAGTACCCAGGCGCCCCTGCCCCTGTGCCCCTCCCGTCCCTCTTGCATCCTCTCTGTGTCTGTCCCGTCTGGCTGACCATTTCCATGCAGTGCATTTCATCCCATCCCGTCCCATTCCCAACCCCCCCGGGGGGAGATCCACTTGTGCACTGCCGGTTTGGGATTCAAACCCGGGACCGCGCGTAAAAGCACTTTTCCAAGAAGAAAAGACTCAGACAGCACGCTAATCCTCATAAGGATATCCCGAGCCTCCTGCGGGACGGCTGTGGACAGACCAGGCACTCAAAGCTACCGGTCGACCGCGGTCCCGAGAACCCCCCCCCCTCCATCGCAAGCGCCAGTGCGTATCCACATGCCTGCCCGGCGGCAGTACCCCATGTTGCGCCGCCGTCTGTCAACCACGGCAGGCCATCTCGCTCCCAGGGTCGAGGCCTGCTAGCGCCTCCCACAGCCTTTTGCTGATGCGGTCTCATGGCCGCCAGCCGCGCCGGGGGGGACTTGGCTGCTTCTAGGCCAGGAAGCAGCCAAGGGTGCTGCTTGCTGCTTCCTGGCTCCAGTAACATTGGCTTGCTGTAACAGGCTCCTTGTACACCCCGGATGCTTTTTGTGTTGTGTGGGGGTGGTGCTGTCGAGCTGGACTGCTTGTGTGGGGATGCGTGGGGCTGTCTCTTTAGGGGGACAGATGATGCGTGTGATGGATGCTCATGCTGTGATTGTTTGTGCTTTGTACTGGTCTTTCCTTGGTTGCATTCTCTGCATTGTGTCACAGATGCTCCCAGCACCATGCACTATTCAGAAATCCTGCTTCCAGGACCGTTTTGCAAGTAGTATGCTCTATCAGTTGAACTTTTTCAAGTTCGAGTTTGCAGCAGAAGGGACTGATGTTTCCAACGCACAAATAACCAAGGTTAGCTGTGTGTTTGCTTGTGTTGCGTTCCCTGTGTTCTGACCATCGCCATGGCAGTGTACTGTGCTCACACACCTTCGGTTGACTGGTTTCAGATGCTCTATGATGTTGTACCTGTCGTGCTTGTGAGCCGCACATCTGTCGATGTAAACAAATTAATACACAAACCACATAGGTCTAGGAGCATCTCAAGAAGATAACCGTGCAACCACTGAAAACAAAGCAAGAAAAATGACACGCACAAGGCAGACCATACCAGAGCACCAGCACGAAAGGCATGCAGCAGAAGCGAGATGCACCCACACACAAGAAGCACCCATCAGCAGCTCCACCATAACACAGGACAACAACATCGGCGCCACAGACACAGCCCGCAGGGGCGGGCTGCCGACCCCCTGCCGGGGGTGCCATGCAAGGCGCACGCCGACAAGCTTGCCAGCAGGGAACGACACCACCGGAAGCCGGGAGTGCTGGCCGTGTTGAAAGGTAGGGGGCGACACCGAGAGGGCGAGGGCCACAGGAGGCAGGGGCAATGCGACATGGGGATCTAGTAGCGGGGGCCGGCAGGGGCGGGGACGGCGCAGGCAGAGGGGGGGAGGGGGGGGGTTGCTAGCGCTTAGGGGCCGCAAGTGGAAGCGGCATCGGCCGAGGCAACAGGCAGGCCCGATAGGAGAGCCTTTCCCGCCACGCGAGCATGTATCGTAGTCCAAGAAAAGGTTCGGCAGTTGAAATCGTTGTTACGTCAAAACACCACACCGAAACTTCGACAGTTGTCCAATTTTCCGGCTTTAGCAGGGATATTTTTTTCGGGGCATTAGACACTTTGACTGAATTACTGCGTTATAAATGAAACATGTCTAGAGGCGGTTCGGCAGTTTGTGCGTGTTGGTGTGTTGGCAACGGATCATGTTTTGGGGCACTTGGACGAATTCTGAATCTGGCGCCATGTGGATGCCCCATTGTCCCACCTGCCACCTCTGCATTGGCACCCGCTTCTCCCCTCCAGCACCAGTTCCCGCCTGAGCACGCCTCCACACATCCTCTTTGTCCTGCCGTTGTGTGCTGTGTGCTTCGTGGGCGGCATTGCGCGACGTTTCGTTGTGTGCTCTGCGTTGTTGCTTGGCTTCAGATGCTCTATGCCGTTGCATCTCGTGCTTCAGTGCTGTGCCACTGCCAATGTAATCTCACCTCCGCACGTCCACCAACCTCCCGTCTCTTTCCTCCTCGTCGTCGTCCCCTCCCCCCTCCTTCCACACACGGAGTACAGTAGTCCATAGACAAACAAATCTTTCAATTCTGATGCCTGGTTGTGCTTTAATACCGTGCACTGTACAGAGTGACAACCTCCTCCACGGTGTCATCCCCTCTTCTCCCCCCTCCGGTTCTCCCCATCACCATCCCTCTACCCCGCCCCCCCTTCCTCCAGCAGCCCCCTCCACCCCCCCCCTGCCCCTGTCTCTGTGTCTATGTCCCCTTTCCCCTCCCGTCGCCTCCTGCTTCCAGCCTACACCCGCCCAACTGTCCTCCTGCTGTGGTCTCTCTTGGTTGGTCCCTCTAGCGCGGGTTGCGCGGGTCACCTTTGGAGGCGCCTCGTCGGCTTGCCGGCAAGAGTGGCCCGCGGCGTTGGGCTATGCGTGTTCTGTGCGTTGATGTTTTGGCGTTGTGCTGCTGACATGTGGTGCTTGTGTGTAGGGTTTATCGCTGTCTCTGTGGCGGTGACTGACTGTTGTGACTTGAAGTGTTAGATCCCTCTATGTCGAGTGGCCATGCATTCCACATGCATGGGATGCTTTTGTATTGGTACCAGCTTCCTTGTATTGCATTTCTGAGTCCCATATAAGGGGCCATGCTAGATTAGGCTGGTCGGACTGTAATGAGCTAAGTCATATCGGGGGATCACATTACTGACTGTATGCTTTGTTCTACCTCATTTCTGTGTGTGATTTCTGCCTCGTGGTGGGCAGGTTGTGGTGTTAGCGCTGTTGGTTGGTTTCAGATGCTCTATGGTGGTGCACTTTTCGTGCTTGTGAGCCGCTGCGCCACTGTCGAAGTGAACCCGTCCTTCACAACACGTAATATGGGCCAGGCAGGACAATTCAGAATTCCTTCGAAGGAATGATAGATTAACAGGAATGCAAACAAACAGGGCAAAGACCGCTGGTGGCCTGCAGAAAGTGCTTTTAGTGCAGAGTACTTTTGGTACACGAGCCCCTTACTGTTACAAACCTGAAAGGTAGTAAATAGGCATGAACCCAAATAGCCAAAATCAACTAACACAAAACATCCACCACT